>JAHZNE010005426.1:0-18504 GCA_027744055.1 Callyntrura sp. NNG-2020
ACGTTCCTGCGCTCTCACAATCAGCGTATCCGTTTCTCGCTGCTGCTGCTCAAACTTTAATTTCCATGGGCAACAGATATACTACGAAATAATACTCACGTGTAAAATACCCAGCCAACGTGTAAAAGTTAGCAAAACGATGCCGATGAACTACTGGATAATGCCAAGCCAACCAAGGATAATGATTATTCTTCGATAAAGACATACAAGTCTAATATTCATTATCAATGAGCTACTAAACGATGTGAGTAGGTTGGTTGACAGGTACAAGTTAATGTTGTTCAAAATTTTCGACAAATGGACCCGATGTAAAATTTGCGCTCTATTCAATGCTATTAGAGTGCTAACAGTGCTAAGGTTCGATTATGTTAGCTTGGCCAAGATTTATATGACAGACGACAGAAGCAACAGATGCGCAGCGCAGTGCAGTACGCAACGCAGTTTACAATTAATGCAACGCTAAATACTTTATATGGGTTTTCAGTAACTAGAGATATTAAGAAGTTATGCACTACACCGAATTCATGCGCTTACTTTGGTTTTGGGTCGGTTGGGGAAGGGACAGTTTTGCCTGGGTGGAATTCCCCTTAGCGTCCCCTTTTACCACGTGAATGAATTAGAAATTCGATGCACAAGGATACATCATAACTTGTGAAATTATTGCTGCTGAATTTGGTTAAAATCTTCAAAAATGTATTTTAACGGTATAAATCTATTTTATGGTTTGATTAGTTCGTGTGTATGATAGCAGATTTGCCTGTGCTTATCCATTTTCTTTTTTTAATTAATATTTAATTAGATACCTTCTTAACGTTCAATTAATTATTGAAATAGAAATCTAAAAATATAGTATACATATATTTTAATGTAGCCAATAACCATATAAGGTTTATATTTAATAAAAGTACCCTCTGCCCTGTTTTAATTATTCTTTCTTTTAAAATTAACACGCCCTTATACAATAGAAAATGCACCTTTTCCATTCTGGGGAGTTCATAAATGAAATCAACTATATATTATTTATGAACGTATTGTCGCAGTATACATTTGTACAATTATCGCCTACGGTCATAGTCAATAGTCACCATTTATCAAGCACCAAGGAAGTCAATGAAGTAATATTATTTATTTCGATTGACAGGGAGGAGCCATATTCGTATTGATGTATTTTTTAAACAAAATGCACACCCGCATCTGTCTATAAGTCGGAACATTTAATAATTTAAAGGTGTGTGTGCCCAATTTTGTTTTACCAAATGCAGAATAGGATTGAATTTGCTGGAACTAACAAATGTTTTTTCTTGCAAAAACAGAAAACTTACATTAACCATTAGATAAACAATATTTAAACTAATAAAATAAACATTAAATAAACTATATTTACTCTAATCATTAACCGATAAAAAAGCGGGCCTACATTTATATGAAAAAAAATGTTACTGGGTACCTTACAATTTTACTTTCAATCATTATTGCGTACTGCATCTCAAAAATGTAGCCTAATTATTTATTGTTATACAATACAGCTAAAAATTTTGTTATCAAAAATATATAATAAAAAAAATCACTAAGCTAGTTATTTCAATGCTTACTTTCGTCGAGAATTGAAAAACTATTCTGCTATTGTAAAATATGAACTTTTATGATATGAAGATGCAAACAATGAAGCTCATAATATGTATACGACTGTCTGTAGCTGTAGAAGGAAAGGAAGAAAAGAAAATCCAAAGTTAAAGGAAAACATGTGCCTAACTGCTTTACATAACCGCCATCCTTTTCCATCCAATTCCGATGGCATGACTTGCGTAAAATTTAGTAGGTTATCCAAGTTGTTATATAAATAACACAAAATTCCCGTAAACTATTTATGGTGCAACTTCCTATTTTAAATATCTATGAGCAATACCATTTTAAAAGTGCTGCTGACAGTATAAGTTGCAGGTTTTTGTGGGTTAGGCGCTTTCTGGGGGAATCCTGATTTCTTCACAGTAAAATTGCAATTAGTACGTACCTCAGAATTTATGGCAAATTGTCTGAGCATGTATAGGAAAAATCGTTTATCATGTTAGAGTAATAAATTAGCGTGTGTCATGTAGCAAGTGGAGCCCTACGGATAACAAATCTTGTACCTAATTATGTGATTAGAAGTTGCGATATCTACCATCGCACGTCCTATCCCTTCCACATGTAATCATATACTGTGCACCGCACCGTGCATTTGCCAATCTGTACGATATTCCGAAGTACTTACCTTAATTTGATAAGATGAGTCATTCCTTGAGATATTAGCAATATCCAACAAGGATGCTTCTAAAATGAGTTCGTGGGATTTCAGGTATGCAAAAGCAATAACGTAACGTACTGTTTTACTGTGAACCTACGGAAACGGAACTTGAACGTACAAGTCAAAAACTATTAGGCTTGGTTGAAAAGGCTTGTCATTACTTTACTCCTACTCATTCCTTTGCCGTATTAAAGAATGTTCACTAAAATAAAAAAATCTGTTAACATTATACCTGCAGAGATAAGCAAACTACCACCGATGGGTAGTAATAGGAGGAAATATGTCGTGCATTTTACTATAACTTTGAGGTTCACAAAAAAATTATGCCTATCGCTACACGCAGCGACGGCGTAAACAACCTACCGATGCCGTCATGATGACGTTGCTACTACTACATTGCAACTACTATGTGCAGTTTGGTTTCATTCATGACATCTTCAAATCAACAATGAAACAGCGGCGACAAATACATTGTTCTCTTTCAAGGAGTCAAGCAGGATACGCAGAGAACCTGCACTTGTGGTAGGGTACAATGCAATGAAGCGATTCAAGATGATGAAGAAGAAAAATGTACTTGGCAAAACATTACGTATTCTTTTTTGCAATATGCTCATACATTTGCGTGCCTTCAGAATTGCTCACACTTTTATGTACGTTTTGGCCCAGTTTACGCAATTTTGGGCTTGAGAGGATTTTCCAAAAGTAAAAGTGTACTGCCGCAGCACAACAACCGTACATTGAACAACGGGGTAAATAGTATAATGGTCACGATGAATGAATGAGACAACTTGTGTATATACAAGTAATTATGATATAGTTAAAGTTATTGTATTGTTGATACTAAAACTTTATCATCCCTCAACGTTTTATAACGTGCCTAAGGATAAAGAGTTCAATGAATTTTGTCCCTTGGCGTCCCAACAAATAGTTTGGTTATAAAAACAAAGTCCCGACTTTCTGCCGGTATCATTCGTCGAATAGAGGTGTCTCAGCTCGTGTATTTTGTCGCAAATATCTTGTCGTGCTCACACAGTCTTCGCATTTTTGCAAAACAACATTTGTAGAGAAATGGCTGCAAAAACTTATACTGTTTTCTTTTTTGCCTCTCTTCTCGGGTCAACGTTGTGCGTGATCCCAGAAGGAGAAATTCAAATTGGCCCTATTTTTGGAAAAGGTAAACCAGCACATTATGTAAAGTGGGAAGCTTTGTTAAAGGATAGATTATCAGTGTCTCATGTGAAATTAATTTGACAAACCAACAGGAAGTCGGATTTTCGGAGGAAATAAGCACTTTGAATTTGGCCTGGAGAAAGGAGCCGATTTAAAGCATATTTTGGCAAAGAAGGCTTTACTTGGCGTGGGCGTGCTTGGAGCTGGAGCAGTAGCTGCGGGAGGTGCTGCATTGCTTGCCAAAAAGTATCATGGTTGGGGAGGTTGGTCTGAATCAAATGGTTATGGTCTTGGACAATCTGTGCCAATACAGCAGTATGGATGGAATAGCAACCAGCAATCCGGTGGATATTACCCAAACCAGGCTGCCTCAAACCTTCAATATCCAACAGCAGGTTATCCCTCTTCAACATCATCTTATTATGGAAATAGCAACTATCCTTCCACGAGTTATGGATATCCTCAAGGCGATTGGCAAGCTTCAAATGGTGGTGGATACGGGGGCAGTTTCGGCTGGGCACGCTAAGCTACTTAAATCGTAGAATTAAATTTAATTTAGTCTATTGTGGATAATTTACAAAACTCCAATCGTCATGATATGGTAATACCTCACGACTGAACTATTTATTTTTTTAAGCTAAATGTTTGCATTTGGCTTTGGGGAATTATACTCAGCATTTGCCATTCTTTATAGGATGCTATCGTTCGACTTTGTAATTGCATTGTAGCAATCTGATGTTAATATATTATGTTTTGCCGTCGTGTTGAATCGCAATAAAACGAACAAATATCGTACAAATAAAAAAATACACGAAATATGTTTTAAAGTCCATTTTATAATCAATTGCGATGGAACGGAAATGAAAACACAATAATTGCATGATCCTTTATTTAAAAATGGCTTGCAAAGGCTTAAATTTAAAGTCTATTTATTTACGACGATGAATTCATATATACCTCGGCTGGTGACGGTGGAACGGAAAATGATACATACCATGCTACAATATTTATTTTGGGTTCGCCTCAAAACAACTCACGCGACAGTTTAATGAAATTTCTAAATGAAGTAGTCACATGTCACCAAAGATGACGTGTATAGAAAGATATTTGAGATCGTGTTCTCGTGCGGATCGATTTGTATGGGCACGATATGATTTTTGATGATGGCTACAAAAAGATTACATTAATGTGACAGGATGAATAATAAGTTTCATAGTTCATGAAAAGTAAGCTTCCTAAACAGTTTTAGCTGTTGCGATATAATACTTCAAAAGGCAGTATCAACAAGATTAAATTTCATTTGTGGATTAATAGTCAACATCTCTAAAGATTTTAAACTGATCAACTTTCACTAATTATGTCTCAATCGAGTCTAAGAAACGTCATCATATTAGTAATTGCTGCAAAGGTACACCACACAAACAAGTCTTTGTTACTATAAACGTTTACTAGCTAACTAATGCATTCTTTGTTTAACTGCAGCTCTTTATAATTGTCGAAAGTGGTGCAACCGAAAATGTTACTTTGCAAACAAATTCAACTCTGATTGAAGATGTGCAACATGATCCTTACCAAGAGATGTGCAGATCTCACAACGGGGAATACTATAGGGAAATCCGGCTTTCTCTGGTGTGCTGTGGGAATGACACACTAAAACTACCGGATGTGCTCCTCCATAACCAATATTCTAATCAAGCGTACGCAGAGTGTTCAAGAAATTTTAAAAAAGATGATAAATCTGACCTTCCAACGGCAATGGTAAGAAAGACTGGTACTGCATTTCTAAATAAATAAGACTGCAAATTTTTTTTGAACACATATACTGATGGAAATTTGGCCGCATTTACAATTTACACTACTAAAACCACTTTTACTGTTCCAGTGGAAAGCATTTCTTTGTAAGCTGAACTCGAAAAAAGTTGTAAGTTCTATAATATTGAGATTGCAATTTGCAAAAATATGTATAATTCATATACACTCCTCAAACCTACAATTTAATTTCAGTTTAAATCCNATTCATATACACTCCTCAAACCTACAATTTAATTTCAGTTTAAATCCAATGATAAAATGACATTTGATGAACTGCTGACTTTTTTAATGGAATTTTACCCCGAATCGGTGAAAACCGAATTAAAAAAGCAGACAGAAAAGTGCAAAGGTCAGTTAAGGACTACACCACAATATATGTATTAAATAATAATATCTACCTAGATTTATTAGAATTCTACCAACAATTCCTTCCAGCACTTGACGCCGAAAAGGTAGATCACATAAAAATTGAGAAGTACATGATATGTTACTACAACGCTGAACATGATGTTTGTAACAAGCCGTACGGGGAAGTAGAAAATCATGCTGAAGATGTCAAAAAAACTAAGGAGGTGAGGTCATGAATTCATATACACTCCTCAAACCTACAATTTAATTTCAGTTTAAATCCAATGATAAAATGACATTTGATGAACTGCTGACTTTTTTAATGGAATTTTACCCTGAATCGGTGAAAACCGAATTAAAAAAGCAGACAGAAAAGTGCAAAGGTCAGTGTTACTACAACGCTGAACATGATGTTTGTAACAAGCCGTACGGGGAAGTAGAAAATCATGCTGAAGATGTCAAAAAAACTAAGGAGGTGAGGTCATGAGTCATGAGGCGTTACATGTAAATTTATTGTACTACCAAATCAAAAGGAAGCAGGAATATACCAAATAAAATAAAGCATTTCATTTGTTAATTTTCTCCGTAGCTTGGCTGTCCCGTGGTTCCAGGACTGAAATATAGTAGTTCCATTGAGTACTGCTGCAAAAAGAGATACACGCCTTATGAGATTTTACATTTTCCAGGAATGATTTGGGATGAGAACATGCTACACAATATCCAAAACTGTGACGATTCATTTTCCAAACGGCAAATGGAATTAACACCACCAGCCACACCACAGGTTACAACTGCGAACCCTTCAGCAGATGACATGAGCTTTCAAATGCATACAACATGGGATTTGATGGTAACGAGTAAACGAGTGTTTTATTTTGCACCCGATTAATATTAATTGGCCATCAAATTTCCTTTAAAATAATGCAAATTTATAACCTATTATTATTTATTTTGCCAATAGTGCCATTCAGCATGCGACGTGGAACAAAAGAACTACGTATGTTGTTGCGTTAAAATCCATTTCACTTTATAAAATCAACTTTGCGCTCACTCTCTTGTATGTCTCTAGTTAAAAAAAATTAAATGCACATTAGTCTCTAGCAATGCTTAAGTTGGATGCAGCCCCGAGTATCAAATATTACACCGATGGCTATGGCAGACATATGAAGGATGGGCTTTCAACTATTATCATGAGACGAGTGAACAAGGATAAAATTTTCCTTGTAATGGACTCCGACGCCGAGAAATCTAAGCCTATGAGTTTCACTGAATTGGGTAAGTAGACGTTGAATATTTATAAATGCATTTCAGGTTAACCTGCATCTTCCCACGCCGATAATTTCAGCCAGCAAGTTTTCAAAGGCCAATGAAAAAGACAAGATTCAGTACTTTTGCAAATTTACGGATACAATCAGCTTTGAAGAGCGTCGCGCATTACACGAGGTAAAAGTTTTAAATAAAGAACTGGCACGTAATTACTTTTAATTTCATTATTTATGTTTTCAGTTTTATAATCTTGACACATGACATTTCAGTACTGCTTTGATGAAAAATACGGAAATGAATGGGCAGAAACACACCACCCCTATTTCGTGCCTCAATAGTAATTTTAACTATTTTACAATTTTGATCTGTTTATTCATAATGTTTCTGGATCATTTTATTTTGAGAAAGATAATCGATGATTAAACTTATACATTAACATATGTTTAACTTCTATTTGGAATACTACCAAAAGCCTTGAGAATAAATATGTACACTAATTTTTTTGTGAATCAGGCGTATTCAAAGAAAAAATTATGAAATAGTTTACCATTTTGTCATTTGTTCATTAAACTAGGACTTTCACTATAAATCACAATCTGACACGCTGATTTTCTCAACTACAGGCCCAATACGAAGTATTGCCCAATTTTTTTTTACAGAAAACTGTTTTGACGCAGTATATATATGTAGCTATAAACAAGAACAACATTTTATGACAATGCTCTGGTAAGCGAATTTAAAAGTTGATTGGTTGCTTTGAATGCGCTAACGATGAGAATTTGATTTTCTGCCTTTGTTACAAAGCGTATGATTGTGTCTTCTGTTACCGTATTGCTAAGAATTTTTCCATGTCGGACAATAGCTCTGCCCCTGTAAAATCAAATTTAATTATACATTATCCCTAAATAAGCTGCTGGCAAGCATATCATTGGTACATGGAGTAGTAAACACTTAAGATTACTTACAAATAAAAGTCGGCAACAAGTGAAATGCCACATTGAAGAGCCTTCCTTAAAGCCACCTTTCCATTTCCATTGAAGGCTGCCTGAACTGTTTCCAAAGCCAGTTTGCAAGAACCGATGACTGGGATTAGGTCTATTAAATCCGACTTTGTAATAACGCCACGATCTTGGTTTCCTAACAAAAAGTAACACACGTTGTAGCAACCATTGCAAAGAGTTCAACTGCTAGTGTTACGTTTAAATGTATACCAGTGTCATCTTTAGAAGCTTTAGAAGAGCGCTCATTTTTCTTGGGCGATTCCTCTCTATGATATTCTTCTCGTAAAGCTGGAGCAACTATAACAAAATTTTAAATGCTAGCTATTTTACGCCATCATAGCTATTATGGGTTTTGAATTACATTTATTATTGGATGTTTAACCTTTCGGGGGATCGTTCGTAACGATAGGCCGTGCAGGCTCACTTATCGGTGTTGGTGGAGGGGATGGGGATGATTCAATCAAGGATGGACGGGGTGTAGGAGGTTGCACTATTGTCCTAATTGGACTTGTCACTTCAGGTTCAGGTTCTTCAATCTCTTTCTCTTGAGATTTTTCTTTAATTTCAACCTTGGGTTCACTTGTAGCTGCTGGCGTTACAGGTTTTTCTTCCACCACTTCCTCTTCTACTTCCTCCTCCTCCTCCTCCTCTTCTTCGACCTCTTCTTCCTCTTCCTCCTCTTCCACTTCTTCTTCCTTTGGTGGTTCAACTACCTTTGAAGGAACCGCTGTATTTTTCACTTTTCCATACAGGATAGATCCACTGGGCAAATCGTACTGGTATTCCAGTCCTG
This sequence comes from Callyntrura sp. NNG-2020, assembly GCA_027744055.1. Classification (NCBI taxonomy): domain Eukaryota; kingdom Metazoa; phylum Arthropoda; class Collembola; order Entomobryomorpha; family Paronellidae; genus Callyntrura; species Callyntrura sp. NNG-2020. The sequence goes on from JAHZNE010005426.1 coordinate 8,675, forward strand.
AAGGTCTTGAACTTTCGTCAGATGAGTAATCAAGTCGCACCGAAAACTTGATCTTTTTCCATTTTTTCATTTCGGAAGCTTCTTCATAAGCTTCTTGCTCATGTTTTTTCCAAGTTGTTTCGTCTAGTAGGGAACTTTTTGGAAACAAATTGGCTTTGTCTATTCCAGATCCGCCAAGACGGCGGGAGAGAATTAAACCGACATCGTCAGTAGCTTCACCCCTTTCCTTTGCCCATTTTCGCCACTCGTCGGTTGTATCTTTACCTTTGGTAACAATATGCTCACTCATATGTAGGTTACATTTAGTAACTTTTTTTTAAGAATACAAAAACTGCGATAGCTCTTACCTTTAGTTAAATGATCCACCGCAATTTCAGCAGCGAGGTATTCAACTCGGCCATTTTTGCCCAGTTGATACGTGTCAATGGGTCCCTTATCTGTTGGGTAGTAGGATCGCAATCCTTTAACGGACTTAATGCTCATTTTCTTTTCAGCCTGTGAGAAGCGTGCAACCACAAATTTTCATATAGCATTATATCATTATTAACCCCTGCTTCAACACAGCAAGTATATTTTGCAAAAATGTAATGACGAAAAATTGTCAGTACAGGGGGATTTGTGTTCGTCGTCTCGGATTTATCCATCTTGCGGTGTTGTGAGGTTTTGTATTAACGAACCGGTGGCTGACCAAGATTTTGGCAACGGACTCGAATAAGTTCTATAAAGAAAAAAGTCGTTAGTCATTATATAAATATACTGTATAGTCGACAACTGACGTGATATAGTGCAATAAGCTGATTAATAAGAAAAAGGTAGATGCACACCTCTCAAATTCAATATTACATTACTAACATTACCTAGTTCGCAAAATGTATATTACAGGATGCTGTGCACTGGAAAATGACGTGTGTACAGGGTGTATATGGGATGCTCGTTTTCGTAATAAAATTTGGCAAGTTTTAATAATATTTATGTATGCACGTCTTTTAAATGTGAGGTCTAGTCCAGACAACTGTTAATTGACAGTTTATTTTTATATATGGGACAGTAAGATCCTATAAGTATGAAGTTTGGTTCGTTTTTGCAAAGCAATTTTTGCACACTGTTCGGCACAAACAACGGGGAATATTTGTGCGGTGGTGGCGATTGGCGATATATATAGCATGAGTACGATGGGAGTGAACGAGGAATAATACAACTGTTTTGAAAAAACGATTTGCCGAATGTCTTTTTTTAACATATGCACATAGCTTTCCATTTTGAATGGGAGTTGATCTTGTCCTCCTAAAAATAGCTTCTCCTCCTCTGCTCCCAAGATACTAATTAAGAAAAAGACGAGAAGATGCAGATGTGTGCAGATTTTTGGGAATGTACTGCTGCAGCGTGGAGCTGTACTTTATGCCAGTTATTGTATTTTTTGCAATAGCATGAAAAGTAATTGTCGGTATGTGTATGCAATAGAATAGGATGGAGCACAAAGAAATTGCAACTTTTGTTGAATTTGATTGAACGGGTTTCTTTATTACGTAATTTACAGATTAATACTTCAATTTTCTTACAGAGAACTATAATTAATTTAACAACTTTTAACGACGTCGTCTGTTTTCAGTCTCCCAACGGCCACAATAGCCGTTTAGAATAGGTTGTACGGTTATTCCACGTCTAAAAATTGGACCAAGGATATATTTATGCTGAAGTGCAAAAGAAAAAATTGAAAATGTTTCTTTGAAATAATTAATCTTACCGCATCAAGCGACATCGATGTTGATCTAATCGAGCACGAGCATCATTTGCAGCAGAATCGCTTATTCCCATATCAAATGTCCATAACCTTTCACCGATAGCAGAAACAAACGGAAAAATTCTAGGGACAATGTTGGTCTTATCAACATATTCACTCCAAATGCATGCTTCACCTCCCAAAATTCGGGCCTTTTGTTCATCCGAAACTAGGAGAACACATTTTCATTACTACACTATTTTACCATCATTAATTATGCGGTCGGATTTTTTAAATTTCATTTATTACGGGATGGGTTGCTTTTAATAGGGTCCACAGTGTAATATTTTTTCCATGTCTCTCCGTATTCAATGTAGTTAATGTACCACGGCGAGGATAGGATTGTTCTATATCCTTTTGCAAGGATTTTCTGTAAAGCAAATTAATATATAAAGCATGTTCCAATTTCAAATCAATACTTGCTTTATGCTCGCAGTTTCAAAATCATTGTTGTCTGTGTGTACCTGAAATTGTGTTGTCCACGGTGAACCCCAATCTTTCCAAGCCTGAATCACGACATTTTTGTCCAGCTACATTAGAGTACGAAAAGTAAATTTATATAATATATTGTGTATAGTACAGTACAAGTATACATGCATGTATATAAATGGGCCAGCATACATTGACGTTGTAATCCAAAGGATCCTGCCAAGAGATGACGGTTAGGTTCAATGATTGAACCATTTTCACATGACTGATGCTATAATGCTCCTGTACCTGATGAAGACTATTGTAATTGTTTTGTTCCATAAACTCCTTAATGACCGGATTGTGTTTATTGTCCCAGCATCCCATGTAAACCTGCAAGTGGGCAGAATATGTGAATTTAAGGAGACGAAAGGAACACCGATATAACAGATTTGTTTCTCTATTTCCCAAAAGTATACCTCGTCCATCCCAATATGCACAAAGGAATCTTTAGTAACATTCTCTGCCAACTCAGTGAAGAAATCTCGCATAAAACTGTACGTAAAATTGTTGGTAGGATCAAGATTTTCTCTTCCGGCGTGTTCAGGGTAGTTAGGTGCTTCTGGATCTCCACTTGGTCCCTTCCCATAACAAGGTGTCAGCAATTCTGGATATAATCTTTACTTTAAAAACTCTCCGACGCATTTAAATTAAGCAGGTAAATTGCGCTAATAACGCGTTCTAAGAATTCTATTTTTACCAGGAAAAGCTTTTCCAAATCCGTGAGTGTGGCCTGGAGTATCGAATTCTAGGATAACCCTTATTCCTCTCATCCTTGCGGCAGTAATCACTCGCTGAACCATTTCTGGAGTGTAAATTGCCTTGTCATTGAATGCTCCCTGTGATAAATTTATTTAATAATTAACTCAATTTTACACACCGGAAATTTGTTTTAAGATTAATGCACCCTTTTACCTTTTGGGAGAGTTCTGGAAACTTTACACTGACGTAGGGAAAACCTGATAATTCAAATTTATCAAGGTATTACTAAATCAAATAGTAAATTACTTATTAATTATTTAATTATAAATTACGAACTGCGGTAGAGTTTGCATAAAAGTATACTTGTTCTTGTTCTTCATGGTCCCCATTTGAAAAAATCAATTGGGCAAACGTTTCTACGCCGTGTAGAGCCCCCCAAACTGTTTTAGCTTCTATTTTTGCAATGCCCTTGCCATCCGCAATGGTGATTTCCAAGTCGTCTGGAACATTACAGTATCGTGTTTTATAATTTATATAGATGCGCTTATATAACGTATCATTTAGTACATTTTATTTCGCTTTTCCTACTTACAGGCCTCATACGTGCCCGGGTCATCACTGAGCCTTGGATATTGAGAACATTCATTTTCCGCATCGTTTGTATTCAATTTTATTACCAATTCGCTTACGACAGGAAGTTTTGGGTCTGGAGAAGTACTTGCGCCCCCATATGTAGGAAACAAGAAACTGCTGTTGTACTTCCCAATTGCAAAATCAATGGGCTCACAAGCTGAGGTAAAGTCCTTCGAAATCTTGAATTTTGATGCGTCAAAGGTAACCAGATTATCGGTCGAGGACCATGAAAACGGTAAAGGCCATGGTGAACCGGGAGGCCAACTTTTTCCCTGGATGAGAAAATTTTTATGAAGTCACAATAACAATATCAAAGCTGTACCGAAAAATACACACAAAAATGTACAAAAAACAGTTTATTACCGATAAGGGTCCTCGCGGTTCAATAGGAAACAAATACGAGTAACAATGTTGATTCAGAAATACGATTTGAACAAGCAGCAAAGCCTGGAACGCCTTAAACGGTTCCATGATGACCACACTTTTTTGCAAAATCAAGGTAGCCACTTGTTAATGACACTCTTAGTAGTATAAAATTGATGAGATGATCTACCTCATCATTTTATCAAGGTCTCCTACGGTCTGAATCTGAATTTACGTTTTTCACCTTTCATTATCTTCCCCTAATCTCAACAACGTTTACTTTTGATAAGAGACTGTTTTGTGCGATAAATTATTATTAAAGTTCGCCATCATTATCATGATCAGACCATCACACACGACACCAGTGTTTTCCTATACATATATGCAGTTTTAGTGAAGGTTAAATGCGCACATTATTGCTATATAACTCAAATATTTTTTTTTGCAAAAAACTGTTTGACTTTGTTTTGCTCGGGAATCGGGAATGTACGATGACAGAGACACAGTTGAGGACGAACGGAGGATATATAACTACTTGGTAGTTTGCGTAAGTTCCTGCCAATAACGTTGATAAGGAAACAGTTCCCAATTTCACTGTACAACAGAATTAAGTTGCTTTGGTAACTGTTTTTAGCGTTCACTCACTCACGACGATACATCGGTACTCGGTACTACATATATGGATATATAACCTGTATTAACAAATATTGTAAATGAGTATATGTAAGGCCCTACAATCAGGTGCTCCATGACAATGAGTATGTATGTTTGCAACGTTACTTGTCACAGTGCACTTGCTTGTAAAGTCTGGCATATTTATAGTTTCATGCATGATGATGTATTATGATGACGATGATAGGTACTAACTGCAGTGAGCACGGCGAACCGATATACTTTTTAATCCACAAAAATAGGCATACGTACGTAACCAAAAATTAACCCGCTTTTACGGAAAGTAAGTACTTTAATTACGTTGAATGACAAAATTGCTTCAAGGTGCAGACTATGATTGCAGAACCAAAAACCCGCTTCTAGCTAGTCAAAAATGTTTGTTTATTTTGGGGGATAAATAAGGATAAATGCTAAACGCAAAAAACGAATATTTGGCTGTTGATATTTTAGGAATATATTAATAATTTAATTTCACCTTTTTCTGACTTTCTTAATATCATAAAATATGCATGAACTCGTCTTGTCTGTAATAATTTTTGGCACAAACATGTAGGTACATAAACAAACGAAAAGCTATTATGTCCTTTCTGACAGTGAAGTAAAGCAATAATTTTTCAGATATATCAGGACATCGAGAACATCAAAAAAGCATTGATATATATGATTACAGTTGTGACCGATAGCACCATTCAAAGCAGCTTGTTGAAACGACTGGGTGTGTTTAGTCATCGTATCTTCGTCATCGTGTAGGTTATCATCGGCTCTGCAAAGTGATAATTTTGAGATTATGTACAGCATAATATAATCTTAGGAATTTACCAGGATGTGTTTTTTTCTGGCGCGAGATTAAAATACATGTGAATTAATTGGCTTTAAACAGCATACGGAAATAAAATTTGGACAGCTTTTCCAAGGACTCCATATTTTTCAGATGATCTGTGAGCTTGGCACACAGTTTTTTGTAGGCAGGTTGTCCAGTCCAGGCCAATTGCGTTGGCAACTTCACTGTTTAGTTTCCACTTAAAATGAAATTCATTTTCACTTTCAAGTGACCTAGGTAGTCCAAACGGCTGGAATTGAAAGTATGTAGTTGTGACTGGAACGGCAATTGTGGCCAACCATGCTGCTGCCCAGAATATGCCAAAAAATGCCTAGGTGGGAGTTACAAAAAGTTATTGTAGCATATATTAATATTTTAAACGTAACTTTTTATGAATTACAAAATATAACCTGCATTACAAGATGATCTACCGATCCTTCTTCTGTATGCCGTGGCAACTGAATCGTTGCTCCAGGAACGATAAAATTCATTGTCGTATTGAACAACGTTGTGTCGAGGAGCTGATCCAGAAATTCGGTAATCGGTTTAGGGTGTTCATCCTGTTTAGCTTCGATTTTGTTGTTGTGGCTACCAAAGTTAATACAATTTTCCTTTTCTCCTTGTGATATCAAGTTATTTTCACAGTTGACATTATGGCTGAAAGTATGAGTTAAACAACAAAAATGATGAACAATCAATATTTTATAGATCGTTGTAAGGTATTTTTCCATTTTACAGCAAAAAATTGTAAACTCGGATCCCCAGTTGGTCTCACAGTTGACCGTATCCAGTTAGAGTTAGAATCGAATTATTGAATGCATTTCAGGAAAGTACTACGTGTAATGATTGGCGCTCGGCGCTCACTGGCCATTGTACAATTCCGTTACCCTTTGAGTATCCTTTGGTTTTCATTAGCGAACCGTTGCTAATTAAATTCGGAATTTTCATGCTCATAATACGCATTTGATTGTCTTATTTAATACCGAGCTTGTGTATGACATTGCAACGCAAGTACAGTTACATATTATACACTTCAAAATGTCTTATGTAATTTTATTCGTATTTTAACAAAAACCTGTACTCACATCATCAGAATCAATAGCAGATAAATAAAGCAACAACATAAGCGCTAGCATAGCTAAAATGTTTGCCATGTAGAATGAAAAATAATTATGAGTATGAGGTGCCCGCGGTATTGACAGTAGTTGCAGTAGTATTGTTGTTTGCTTGAGTATTATCTCTTCCTGTCCGTTGCTGTGAATTACTTGAGCTTATTTGCGGGTCAGAATTATTTTCAATGTTTGCAGTTGAAGTAGTTTCAGACTGTTGACCTCCAAAATATTTTACATACACAAGAGCAATCAAGTTAACAATCCAGATGTGTATCAAAATGAACAGGTTCACTGCTGTCACTGTCAACAAGACTTGATGGTAAGGTACGTCGCCGACCATGTTAATGGAAATGTAAGAAACGGCAACGGTAAGAAGTATCCCGGCAATAAAATTCATAACGAGCCAAAATATGTCTACCGTACTTCCCTTCTGCAAAAATAGCATTTAATGTGTCACATTCTTGAGGTGCAAGTAGGTACTCAAACTCACCACTCATGTATGACTTGAGTCTGCTTATTTATGCACGTGAATTTCACCGAGCACTTACCCACATCAGGGCTCCCGTCGAAGAAAACAACTGAAAAATTCCTGCTACAATCCCTAGTATGGCAGACATTTGCAGTTTGTTTAATATCTCCAGTAAATCACTGTCCAAGCTCATTTTTAATCTTAGAAAATACGACAGTGCCTGGATATATGTCATTTCACTCATATCCGTTTTCGTACTGATGCTGTTCCCGCTGAGAAAATAGATAAGTTCTTCATGCTCATGAAGCTTCAACAAACTCCAAGAGTCCACGCATATTTGAATAATTCCAAAAACCTAGATATTACCACATAACAATAATTTTTAAAACTCAATTTTTATTTATTTCAAACGATCACAGAGTAAAATACACGGTTGGTTGGTTGATTATTTGTTTTTACCAAAATACAAGATGCGGCAATGGAATTCTGATTGGAGTTTAGTAATTGAAAAAACATGTTGTATAAAATTGCTTCCTAAAAATGCGGACTAACAAAAATATGTATTGAGCAGCAATAATAAAAACAGCTACTGCATTCTCTCCAAAAAGTTGCGGTACAAAAGAGCGATAGATTGCTATGTTTCGTTGCATTTCCGTTTTGCCCCATACATAAACTACTTCCAACTTCAAAAACTTCCTTATTCCCACAAAGTAGCCGACATGAAGAACACAATTCTTATTAATGAAGTGTCGATTGTATTGTCGCGAAGCAGACAAGACAGACAGGCAGACTTTAACAGCCTCAAAATCATGGTAATAAGCGAGGCTTGTTGTGAAATTTCTGGTGACGCCAAAGTGTATAGCTTCACATTGATTCATATTAACCTCAGTAAGGAAACTTATGTTTTTTAGCGTTGTTGGCTAGTATTTTTGTGGTTTTCTTTTGAGATCAATGAGTAGAATACATTATGAGCAAAGAATAAAAACTTCCACTATCCACCCCAATTTTTTGTCCAAAATGGACAAAATGGACAAAACGGACAAAAGTGAACAAAATGGACAAAAGTGGACAAAATGGACAAATTAGGCAGCAAATTATGAGTATTGCTGTTGTTGACTAAGTTATTCACGGGTTTAAAAAATACTGTGATATGCGTATTATTCTACTTTGTATCCAGTATCTACTACGTATGGCTTAAAAAGACGCAAAAGCACGTGGAGAGCAAAGAATCACTGATTCTGTTCATTGTCTATCCTTCCCATGGCCAAGTACGTGTCCGGGCTGTAGTCAAAAATTCGAAAATCAGGTTCATACAACTCATATAATTTCTGGATGTCTCCTATGGCCAGTTGTGAGTAATAATATGACTCAGTTCGATTAGGCCCATTTTTTCCGCTTGGATTATTCCATCGTAGCCAAACGTCTTCCACTTCCTTGTACTGAGCATCCGACGGTGTAACGTGTAAATACTGCAGAACTTTGTCTTTGTCGTCATTCAATGTTTCCACTTTAAGAACAAAGTCAAACGTGCGATAACAAGGGTTACAGTCTAGATACATTGGCCGCCAATGTTCATCCCATTTCCTGGGCTCCAAAGACAAAATGTAACGAACGAATTCCTCAAATGTAGGAACTATCAAGGCATATTCCTTGTCTTTAGACTTCCTGTCCTTCGTTCTGTCCCACTTTCTATACTTGGAGAGGATTTTGACGCTGTATTTATTGTAATAGTAAATACGACCTTTTACGCGCTCGATTTTATCCCGATACGCTGATAGGAGCCGTTTGAATGGATGACGCGCAACTACCATCGTATATTTAGTGACTCGGACGTTTTTCTCGTAAATTCGTGGAGTCAACAATCGAAACATTCTTGCCAGTTCCATGAAGCCAAGTTTACCTCTTTTTATTTGCGCTTCCGTTGTGTTTGTCAAAGCCCTCGACAGTTTCGTGAATACAGCCAGCCATGGTGTAGACGCCGCCTTGAAAATGGGACACCACTTTATTTCGACAACCCTTCAAACAAAATTTAATATAATGTTAAATAATGACAGTCATCATTCGTCCACACGACATATTAAAATGTTAAAATGAAGGGCAAAAAATTATTACTTATTATGCGCCGGACTAATAGGAGACTGGATTATTCGGTGGAAATGAATCCATCTGTTTTTCTTCACGCCCACAAAAATGAAGGGCAAACAATTATTACTTATTATGCGCCGGACTAATAGGAGACTGGATTATTCGGTGGAAATGAATCCATCTGTTTTTCTTCACGCCCACCGTGCTTTTAAAATATTTTGGCTTATTACGAAGTCTCATAATTTGCAACATATCTTGGTTGTAGAAAGCTTTCTTTGGAAGTCTTTTTCCACGCCGACCCACAGAAAATTCAACGTTGGGACCACTGTCACTCTCGTCCACGTGCAGCTCAATACCTTCATTCTCTTTGGCAAGGGCTGTATTTAGCATATCTTTGCATGCTTTTTGAGCCCCTTCTTTGCGTTCTTCAAAAACCTGGTAAAATAACGGGAAACTTCAGTTTGTTTTTAAAGGTAAAGTCCCTGAGATGTCTGAGGCGTTGGTTCATATATGCTCTTGACCACCAACTGTGTAATTAGGGTAAAAGCCTATTACCATTTCAAGAGGATATTCTGTGTCAGTCTCTTCCCCACTGTTCCTGGATGGAAGCGTCCTGAGTTTCGGATTGTTTTGGGAAGCATCAGATTGCATTTCTACTGCAGTCGCGACAGCACTGTTTTTGCCCCAGTAACCTCTATCCACATGCACTGCAGACTTTGACGAAAC
>JAHZNE010005427.1:0-62405 GCA_027744055.1 Callyntrura sp. NNG-2020
AATAAAAGCAGAGTCTTAGATTAACTAACTTCACAGGCAAACTACCTACGCATATCATTTGATAGCATCATTTAAGTAGTGCAAATACACTACAACTTGTTTTTATGCGATATGGATACATACCCAAACTCACATTGATAGGTGCACGCGTTAAAAATATGAATTTGCATATTAGTTTATAGTCTAGTCATCACCCATTACATTTTGCGCTTCGCGTCTTAAGCGATAATTATACCTGACTAAAAATGTTATTATTGCATCCATATTTACTTTGCTCTGACTGGAACCACACTACAGCTAAAATTTCTATGAAAAAAATAAAGTCCCGTGAGATTCATAACCGTTGAATGTGCTTTAACGAATTGGCTAGAATTCAGATTAACGAAAAAAATACTAGGGAATGCATCTAGCATGTCCGAAGGTCGCATAAAGGATGAATGGGAATAGTATAATGCATGAGAGCCGAGCAAACCTCAACCTTTCTAAACCGATGCTCACTAACATCGTCCATGAAATGCAGACCAGCACACAGCACAAAAATCCTTTCGCAGTTGTGGTTTCCATTTACAACGAGCAATTCCAATTGCAACGACTTCCATATAACATGTAATCTTTCCAATGCTCCATTGCCAAACAGCTGAGATATTTTCTATAGACGATTTTGCACTTAGCACGCTTTGAAATATTTTTTCTTGGTGAGGGAACAGGTGTAGCACAACAACCTGGCCGTGTAGAACAAGCGGCCCACAAAGCTAACATTTTCCTGGAAGTGTGTCGCTGGAAAAGTGGGAAATGATATACGCTTCTTACTTATATCCTCCTAAAGGCCATACAAAGTTACTTGTTTACTAGATTTATGTTCCCTTTGGGCACAGTGCAGATTTTCTCAAGCAGCGGAAAAGGCAAATGTCGCACAGGTTGTAGGGTAGGGTCTCCAACAAGGGTTGCAATTCATTAAAGCCTACATGTTTCTGAACTTAACAAAATGGCTCACAGGAATCATGTATAAGGCCACGAATTTTGTTCACCATTGTCGGCATAACGGAGGAATGAAACCATGAACGAAGAAAGGGGTCTTCCAACATCTTCTCTGGATCAACAGTTTTCTCCTTTAAAGTTCCTTCCAATTTATTCCCTTCAACTCCTGCATTAAGCTCACGACTATGTTTTGGTCCGGTACTACTACTAGTATTCATTCATCAAGTGTTCTAGTCTCATCAGCAGCACAGTATCGTAACGTTTGTTGTGTCCATCATCGCCTTATCTGTGTCTACAGCTGGAGCGTGTTCCTGATGCTACGTGGTGGTTGCGGTTATTGTTAATGATCAACAATGGTGACTTGTTACATAAAATAAAATTTGTCCATTTATTTCAACTTTTTTGAATACTCTAAATGTGTCCTATTTTATTTTTATTCGCCTTTATCAGTCCAAATGTTTTCCAGCAGTTTATTCGTATAATTGTTGCATTTAATGAGGCTTCACATTTTTATGGACAATCAATTAGTCGATTCAGAAAATAAATATAGCTCTTATACTAGCAACAGTTATTAGGTTAACATTAGAAATGTAGTAGTTTTAATACAATAACGACTCTAATATAATTCATCATAATTGCACACACTTCACGTTTTTGTGCACAACTCAATAATATGTGTTCTGTCAAATGCATGATTCCTTAAGCAAATAATGCTTCCATTTTCCATCTCTGGAAAAGACATGAATTTTTATCCGTGATTTTAACATGAAACAGTAACAGATTTGTTGTGAGAAAGCGGACAAAATATTGTCACTCGATACATATCACATTTCAGCCTCTTTATACCATTCCCCCTGTCCCTGCCTGCTCAAAAATTCATTCTGATTCTGACAATGTCTCATGGTTCCACGATTGTTTGGGTTTGTCATTTTCCCTTTATTTTTATCATTATTTAAATTACGTTATTAGCAGTACTTAGTTTAATTATTATATTTAGTTATTTAACAATAATTAGTTTTAGCTACCTAGCTGGCTGCGTTATTTGGCTTGATTTTAATAAAACTTTGGAAAACCAGTTAATAAATGGGTGTTTTATTGAAAACGAAAATTATCAGGAAACTAATCCCTGGGGTGTCGAAGAGAGGTTTAAAAGGGCCAATCCTGAAGACCTTCGGCAAGTTTTTAATAAGGTAAAGTTTACGGAGCCCCGATTTAAAACAATGGAAAAGATAAATAGAGAAGGTTTTTCGAAATGGGGTTAATTTGTTGTTCATCTTCAGTATGCCACGGTCAACTCAGAGGGCGAATGGTTTATTAAATCGGAAGACTTTATCCGGAAATTTCTTGGACTTCATTCTTCCCCCGACTACCATCCCGGCTCGGTTAAAATTCTTGCAGGAATCATTGATACGACGAAAGATGGTCTTATCTCGTTTCCCGAGTTTCAGGCGTTTGAGGGTCTCCTCTGCGTACCGGACGCTCTGTACTACACAGCATTCCAACTGTTTGACACGAATGGGAATGGGATCGTGTCATATGAAGAATTTAAAGAAATTGTTTTACAGACGACCCTCCAACAAAAAATCCCGTTTGACTTGGATGGAACTTTTGCCAATTTGTACTTTGGGGAGAAAAAGGACCGTGTGGTGACCTATTCGGAATTTTGCCAATTTTTGCACGTGAGGTCAACAAGCATTCATATATTGTGCAGTATAGGGTTTCTGGTTAAAATACTTTTAAATGTCAGGATTTTCATGAGGAGTATGGTTCCGAGGCGTTCCGTCGCTTTGATGATGACGGTTCCGGTTTCATAGATGTAGATACTTTCCTGGATATTATGGCCACAATTCGCTCTCATTTGCTCACTAAACCTGTAATGACGCACATGAAGCAAGTAGTTAAACTTGTGACAGGGTGTGAGGATCAAGTGTCCTACCCATATTTTGTCGCTTTTAACTCTCTGCTGGGTCAGATGGAACTGGCAAAGAAGGTATATCTCCAAGCATCCAATGGAGAAAGGGAAGAGGAGGTCTCTAAGGATGAGTTTCTCAATGCTGCCAACATGATGAGTCAGATTACCCCGCTGCAAGTAGACATTCTCTTTAACCTCTCCAACCTGATTAACGATTCACCCACGATAATATACTCAGACTTGGAAAAGATTGCGCCTGAGCAGTACTACAAAAAGGTGAATAAACGAATTGTGGACATCAAAGCCGTCCTGAGTCCGGAAGAAAGAAGTCTATTTATCGAGTTTTTGGAAAGTGCGTACAGATTTACAATGGGCACGGCAGCTGGAGGTAATGTTACTTTCCTTTTCATAAAATACAAGAAAAATATTCCTATATTTAATGCAAACAAGTTAAACAACTGAAATTGATTTAGCTGCTGGTGCGTTCTTCGTGTATCCCATGGACCTTGTGAAAACTCGCATGCAACTTCAGCGACCCGGTTTAATGAGCAAATACGGAATGTACAAAAGTAATTTAGACTGTTTGGAAAAGGCGTTTGTGAACGAAGGACTGACAGGCTTGTATAGAGGGTTGCTGCCTCAGTTGTTTGGGGTGGCGATAGGAAAAGCTTTAAAATTAACTGTGAGAATACTTTGAGCTAAGTAAAGTTGGATCAATTTACGAAGGTCCCATAAGGTTTCTTTTTTTGTCAGATGAATGACTTCATCAGGGACAAACTAAGAAACCGGAAGGGGAAGGTACCTCTTCGCAGTGAAATCTTAGCTGGGGCCTTGGCTGGAGCATCCAATGTTTTGTTTGCCAACCCTGTAGAGGCGGTGAAGATTCGGATTCAGGTGGCGAGCGAAATTAATCACCACGTCAGATTGAAAACTTTTCAAGTAGCCAGAGAACTGGGATTTTTTGGGTTGTATCGGGTGGGTAGACAGAGAGTGCCTAGTGGTAGATATTATTTTCATTAAAATAATGGTTTTATAGATAAAAAGGGAATAAAATAACTCTGTATGTAGGGACTAGGAGCTTGCATACTGCGGGATGTTCCTTTCTGTGCCATTTTCTTTCCAGCGTATGCACACCTAAAACTCAAGTTTCAAGATGAAAATGGTTACAACAGCCCCTTGACCTTGCTGTATGCCGGCATACTAGCGAGTGTACCAGGAGCACCACTTTCAATGCCATTTGATGTGATTAAAACCAGATTACAGGTCCGTGCCCCCTTTTTTCTCCTTAGTTTCACCTTAACCTGTTGTACTGGTTAACCATTACCTAACCTCAACCGCATTTAAAATTAACGGCGTGGATTGTAGGCAAAAGCTAAGCCAGGTCAATCAAAGTACAACGGGATCGTGGATGCAGCTTTCAAAATTTATCGAGAGGAGGGGTTTCGAGCCTTCTGGCAAGGTACTCGCTTAATCAAGCCTCCTTCACAATTTGGGGTCACGCTCCTCGTGTATGAAGTCTTACAACGGTTGTTCTACGTCGATTTCGCGGGAACGTGAGATAAAAACATTTTTAATGCCAAATGCATTTACTACTTTACTCATCCACTGCTCTCACTACTTACCAAAATAAATCAATATTTACATGCTCTACCTATAAACTATAGGAGACCCACCGGATCTGAAGCCTCATTACTGGTAACCGGTCTTCACCACGTAAAATCAGTTAACCCCGATCACATTGGAGGATACGCTTTGGCCTTGCCAATATTAGCCGGTATCGAGTCCAAATTCGGATTGGTATTCCCCAAGTTTAAAACAGGAGGAGAGGAAGGAGAGGTCGGGGGAGAGGAGGGAATTAAAAAAACCTAAACATTGTTCTTGTCATAGTGTGATACTGTCTCTAATTTTAGGTGCATTCTACAAAACATGGAAACTCGAAAACTGCCTTTCGGCCTTTTTTATCAATTAACGTGTACCTTCAGTTTCAATGTGGTATAAACCAAGTTGTTGTTGTTGTTGTTGCTATATATCTTTATGTTTTGCTGTAAATATTGTTACGTTATGCTACATTACAAGAAAATAACTCAAGAACTTGCAACAAAATGTGATTCAAATCTACCTAAGCTAGTCATACACACAGCAATTACTTTACCTGTGAAAAATATAAGCAATCATTATTATTACTTTCAAAAGACATTTCGCGTAACTTTCTACTGGATAAAAAAATAGCGCAAACAAATACTGTATTCGACTTTAAATAATCAACCCTGATGTAACTATGTTGCGCGAATTAATTGGTTTACGAATAACCGTTTTAGATCGTTGTAGGTGTTCAAACCCATTCCTTTACAGTATGAGCCACAGTTATAATTAACATAATCTATTGTTGCTCACGCAGTCGTTTTTAGTAAATATTGTTATAATTACTTTATAATATAAATTATTTGTAGTTGGTTGACTTTTGCCAAATAATAACCAACAAAAACAAACCAAAGCAAGAACCACACAAAAACTCTACACAATTTAATAACGTATTGTGTATTTACAATAGTAATTATTATTAGTATTAAGTAGTTTTGACGTTGACGTGTCCACTGTATTGAACCGTATTGAAATTGAAAATAAATTTTATTACGATATATATAACATTTTTTGTATACAAGTAATTGTTAACTTTTTCAACAAAGCCGGTATGAATTTTTACATTTTTTTCATATGGAATTTTTATTTTTTGGTCTATCATCATATATTGGCATTCTTTCCGATATAAATACTATTTTATAATTTTACAAACACGCATGCAAGACATTATATTATTTATAGAATATTTTATATATCAATCTCTATATAAAAGTACTATCAATTTCGGTGAAAAATAGTTTCGTCGTGATACATTCAAGTCGTGTCTAGATAAGGGTAAACCTATTACACTAGACGGTTTTGTGTCGACTGTATAAGTTATTAAGTAGCTGTGCTAGTAAATAATGTTTTTGTTTTAAGTCTCCCTAAAGTTGTACAAATAACATTTATTGAAAAACAAACAACTGCAAGACTATCTAGCATTTAATAATACAATTTTTAATTAAATTAAGAATAATTACTATGAATAATTTTCATTTAAAGCTACCAAAGTACTAGAATAATATTCATTCCAAAAATGATTAAAGGCGTTGGAGAAAAGGCCGCGCAACTAAATAAATATATACGTACACAAAATCTCAACTACATTAGTTTTTTTCAGCTCATGACTGATTTTAACGACAAAATTTGTAATAAATTATAATAGTACTAACATTAATAATGTATTTAATAAATTATTTGGTTCTATTCACTACCTTTTCTGTCAAAAGCACCATGTCATCTCTGTACACAGAAGGCTTCAAAAAATTGGCGTACCGCATAGCTTCAGCACAGTAGCGCTGTGCCAGTATCTTCGTCTCTTCCAGTCCATCCGACTTTTTCACCAACTCCAACGCTTTGGCCACATCGTCAGGTTCTGAAAATCTTCTCTCGATCAATGGATTGAGCTCGGGAAACTTTTGGGCTGCAAACAGAACTGGTGCTGTAGCCAGTCCCAGTTGCAGATCAGCTGCCACCGGTTTCCCCATTTCGGCGGTGGAGGAGACGAAATCCAAGAGGTCGTCCACGAGTTGAAAAGCGATTCCCAAATGTTTTCCGTACTGAAACGCTTTTTCGGCGAGAGCGTCATCACTTCCCCCAAGAATGGCAACGCCTTTACAACTGTACGCCATCAGACTGGCCGTTTTATTGAAAGTCTTTCCAATGTAATGTGCAAATCGTTCCGAGTTGTCGCCACTCGTATCCATTTGCATAAATTCTCCGTGAACAAGATCCTCCAATACTTGAGCGAGGATTTCTGTAACCTCGTCACTGTTCAACCGAGCGACCATTGCTCCTGCTTTAGCCAACACGTAGTCACCACCAACTATAGTCCTTCTTTCGCCAAATAAGGCATTTACACTTGGTTTACCTCTGCGTTTGTTGGACCGGTCTATGACGTCATCGTGGACTAACGTTGCAGTGTGAATCATTTCCGTTACTAACGCTAGCTGCTTTTGTTGAGGTAATAGAAAACTGCGGAGGGACCCCTGAAGATGGGCGTTAATTGCTCTGGCCATTATAATCGCAATCATGGGTCGGATTGCTTTTCCCTGCCCATCAAAATAGTACTCGGCCACTTTACACAATTCTGGATCCCGACCGTGCAACTCCTTCTTGATTTCCACAAAAAAGTCCTTCATATCATCCAGAACCTCGGGGGAAACGTCCCCCGAACCACTTTTTCTATCCGAAGAGGGAACATAAGGGGGGAATACTGGCGACGAAGTACTACCGCTAGAACCTAAAGGTGTACCGATTGCTCCAGGATCAGCTGAGAATGTTGACATATTTGTGGAAGATGGCGAGGACGACGAACAAGGCCCCGACAGTATCACTGCTGACACTGGAGGTGGTTGTAGGAACGGAATTGATTGTCTCTTGACCAATTGTTGACCTCCTCCACTACTACTGCTGAATAAGGACCTTGCATGCTGACTCGTTTTGTTTGTCACTGATTCTACCACACTTTCCAAGCCCCTCAGGGCTATTCTCAAAGAAGAACTGAACATTCTTCTCCCTCTTTCCAATTCCTCTCTACGGTCCCTATCTCAACCGTCTAATTTCTTATCGTATTAACTTTTTCTCAGTGGCCGTCTTCCCACCTCAAATTTCATTTTGATTATCAGGTCACCCCTCAACCTATTTTACACCAAATAACAAAAATAAATTCCACAAAAAAATTCCAATAATTTCCTTTCTAAATTTTCTACATTATTCTTTTCCTTAATTAAAAACCAACAAACATTTTACCTAATAATTTTCTTACCCAATTACAATCCCTTCGTTCCTCAATTACGGCAGTCGTCCCCCGATACAAAATATTTATAACAGATTATCCGAATGTATGAAAAAATGGCCAACTCACAGACAAAATGAGCAGGCAGCAGACGTCTATGTATGTTTTTTTTTTACAAATTCTCTATTACGGATTCACTGCAATTTCACACATACTTCTGCTTGTGTGCTGTGGTATTACTCGGCTGTCTGTGTATGTGCCCCCACACAGATGGTCTTCTCTACAACAACTCATACCAAAATCAAATCCCATGCATTTTTGCACCACTACGATAAACACAAGGTAATTCCTCTACCAAATACATTCACACAGGTATAGACAGCCTGTTTTAGAGAAAAAAGTTTTACGAAAAACTGAACAGGGATATACCTATCTTGATCATTCACCAACTTTTTTCGTGAAGTCTCTTGACTCTTCCTGTCGTACCTGTGTGTTACTTTTTTAAATGGACCTTCCCCATTTACGTACGGAGTAATAAGTCAATGTATTTCAGTTTCTTCATCTCTCTCACTCGCTCACTCATTCATCATTCGTCATTATCAAGGGTAATCTAAAAGCTGCCGCAAACATACTAACAGAAAGATAAAGAAGTGTGTATTAAAGGGAATATTTTATTTTGTCGAGAGAACGAGAAATGTTTTTACGTGGGCATCTTTATTGTAGAGTTGGCAGTAAATCTTTTATATGCATTATCTGTGGGGAGGCCGATGATGATAATGAGGATACTCGTCATCATCATCAACATCATCATGAAAAGGTATCTCCTCGTTCCCCGTATTTCATGGGACCTGTGTAATAAATGCAGTAATAATGAGTAACTGTAATAGTAATATTATTGGATGTTCATACGCATCTACGGTATATTGTGTGTGCGATTTGATGTGCACGGGGAAGGATGAGGTAGCCTTTATAAATTGAGATACGAATGTTTAAAAAAAAATGCCAAGAGAGGGGAAGAATACGAAAGGAAAAAATGCGGGGCTGTGAAGATGATGGGCATGCGGGTAAGATTTTGCAGGGTAGGTTTATGGGTTTTGATGAAGTTGGTATAATGATGGTGAACGGGACTTGTGTGTTGGCGGTGGTGAGATAGAAGATGAGAAGAATGAAAAATGGGAACATGCCGTAAAATTGCATGCATTAATATTATTTTTGTTGAAAGAATGTGTGTTATGGTACCTCACTATACCCAGGGCGAGAAAGATGAAGGGAAAACAATAGGATTCGGCGTGGGGTACACAAAAACGAAAAGGTTTTTAAAAATAGTACAGGCAAGGTGTATTACCTGCCAGAATTTGCATGCTGAATAGAGTATAAGTATAAGCGTACATGTAGTGGAGGAAAGTCAAGGGTACTTATACAATACATATATACTTTCTTATATGGGCTGCGGGGGAAAAGTAATGGGAGAGGTACAAGCACCTGGCGTTTCAAAAATTGTATATTACAGGGGCAAAAAATGCCAAAAATTTTGTTCGAGTAGATTTGGCCAAGTAAGCTATTGTCTATATCTGTAGATACTATATAACTTGCGTTCTGTGTTATGGCTAGGGGATACTAATAAAAATGTGTAAAATTTACTTTCTGCAGGTATTGAATGGTAGTTTTGAGGTCTGTCGCAAATTACATGAAGAATTTAAAAGATGCTTGAATAATTACAATAAGATGCATACTTTTTTTGCATATAGTCAACACAGTTCGCAGATCACCGTTTAACCGTAAACCTCATTACATGAAATTCTATTTTTGATGGTCTCGCATTGCCTGTATTTCAAAATTACATATTCCATTCAACACGGCTCGGTTTCAAACATCGGTGTTGGTAGGCCCATTTCTTTCATCGTAAGCGGTTATCGTTGTCGTGCAAAGCATTAACGCAATAAAACACAAAACGGGTAGAGGTCGCAATAAAAATGAAAGTTAGAACTAGAACGTTGTCAATCCAGGAAAAAGCACAACAAAGGGTATCCATGCATCCTTTTAACATACAGAGTATTTCCCTGTTCTCTGTCGAGTTCGCATATGACCACCACACGTCCTTCGCAAGAGAATGTGTATGGACTAATTAGCAACAAGAAAATATGTACTATTCTAAACAAAATTATTCAACAAGCTAACTTTGGCACTATATAAATATAAAAATAATCAGTTTAAAGCTTTAATTTTAACAAACTATAAACCGCAGCAGCATGGATCCGGATGTTAACTCTACCAGCAAATCCAAAACAATCGAGACAACTGCAGAAGTTTCAGCAGGTCCTGTGAGTGGCCGTCAGGGTGGTAGTGGCGGTTCCGGAAACCTCAAGGCACATCATAAGAAAAGTAAATTGGGAAAGTGGTATCTCATTTTAATGGAAAATTTTGCATATAAATTTTTAACTACATTATTGGTGCAATGTTGGTCGTAGCTGAGCTGAAGCACCCCTCAAACAGAAACTGGTTGATTCACTTGCACTACGTCCGAAGGGAATTCAATACGTGTAAACAAATTATTTTTGAAGAACTGCTTCGGCTAAACGGACAGTCTGAATATGCCAACTATATTCTGGTATGATAATGAATAATATTGGCGCCGCCAGTGGAATTAATACTGAATGCTTATATGAATTAATTTAGATAAGTAGATTCAATGGCGTTCTTTCATGAAAATGGGGTTGATTGAAAATAAGTTGTACGAATCAAATTAAAGGCGCTGATATATCGAAGCGAAGGAAAGATGCAGGAATCACTCGATAAGCTTCAAGTTTGTCATGAGCTGGAACCTACCAATGCAAATAACCGTCCGACAAATCGCTCGTTCCCTGTGAGTTCCTCCATAGCTGTGCTGAAACATCTATCGGTATTTTGGTAACCTATATTTTCTTTTCAAAAATAATTTAATTTTGGCGCTAGGTTTCTTCTCGGGCGACATAAGCTGGCCATTGATGCTTATCAAAAAGCGCAAGTATTAAACGAAGATTCAGATGCTGAGACGCATTACAACATGGGCATGTGCTTTCTCTTTATGGGAGACCTCGATAAAGCCAAGGAGCATATGAATCTTTCTCTGCAGTCGAGGGTGACACACAAGGCGTTTGAGAGTTTATCACAGATAGCGATTGCCAGGAATAACATTCAAGAAGCTATCGGTATCTATGAAAAAGCTGTCAGGTACTTCTTTTTATATTTTTATGTCGAATATGTACAATCAGACATGCAATACTGCATTTTTAATTTTGCAGAGTATTTCCCGAAAATGCTGATATTCTCAGTAATCTGGGGGTTCTTTATATGAAAGCGGGCAAAGATGATGTGGCATTTGCCCGACTCGGTTCTGCAATCGCCTTTGATCCCTGGAACCCTCGAGCAACCGTAGCAGTAGCGTCCATGCTCCAAGTTTGTATTTTGTTCAAATTGCGAAAAAAAACAGCAATGATTTCAGGACATATGTTTTGATTTCCCCCTTTTTGTTTGGTGCTTTAGACATATGACGACTATGATCAGGCCTTGGCGAAATACAAAATTGTAATGTTAACCATGCCGGATTCTGCCTCAGTTTGGAATAACATTGGCATGTGCTTTTTTGGGAAACGGAAATACGTTGCTGTAAGTTCATTTATTATGGTTGTTCATTTTATGAACGTTGAAATCATCAGTTTCACTCTTGACGACGTTATCCTTCCTTGAACACTTGTAGGCGATAAGTTGTTTAAAACGTGCCTACTACTTGTCTCCGTTCGACTGGAAAATTTTACACAATTTAGGTCTTCTCCATCTACACATGCAGCAGTATGCTTCAGCATTTCACTTTTTAACTGCCTCCATTAACCTGAAACCGGACCAAAGTCATACATTTATGCTCTTGGCTGGTACTTAAATAAGTTGAAAATATTTATGTTTAATCTTTAACCGACCCAGCACACTATGTACATAAAAATCTATACTTCGTTATAATTGTTATAATTGTCTAGTTGCCATTAGCCATTTGGACGACGTCGAATATGCACAACATGCTTACGAGCAAGCGTTACGGTTGAATTCCCAAAACGTGACGACAGAACCCTTAAATCTCAAATTAAACTACGCTGTATCTTTGTTCAATCACAAAAAATACGCAGATGCCCACAAAAAACTGATAGATGTATACAGAATGATTGAAAACAATGGGAATGGCTTTGCTATCGACGACGATGTAAGTCTCGACAACCAATAAAATTAGCACTCACTATAAAATACGAGTACCCATGATTTTTTACCTTCTCTGTATACTAACTAGAGCAAGGAAATTTATCACCGTGTCAAAACCGCTCTCAAGCTCATGGAGTATTCCTTCCCTGACGAAGATAATGATGTTAAAGAAACGGTACCTGCGGGGGCGGGGCGAGCAGCTCCTGGTAGCAGCGGTAGTACTACTTCCGCTCGACCATATCCACCACCAACTGCTGGTAGAGAAAGGAAACGAATTACCACGCAGCAGTCAGCAGACCAAAAACTGATGTCGGCTAGCACATTAGAAGACGATTTGGTGTAAAAAAAAGTAAAATAAATCATAGAAATAACATGAATTCTATTGATAACGACAAGCGCGTCACATATTATTGTAATTTACAACTTTATTGTTCGAAATATTAATTTCAAGATAAATGACACTAATGATTTGCGTTTGTCAAATAAAAGGTCTATAATAATAGCTACTTGTAGTAATTATATATAATTATAATCATTATTAGCAATACGATACATGGCATATAATATAACCAGTTTATGACTTATTAGATCTACAATGAATCATTAACACGGGTGTTTACACATATTTAGTGAGAATACAATCTTCATTTAAATATAAGGTGTACTGTAATAACAATAAAAATTGAAGTGACACGATCAAAACTGATTCAAAGATTCAGTTCGTACACAGCTGTGTATTTCAATTACAATTGTAATGGAAGCATAAAATAGTTTTTTCTTTTAAATGGGAGGCTGGCTGCTTTTCAGTATTTTTATAACCGCGCAGGCAGTCGTGAATTTTTTCAAAAAGGTGCTGTCTTATTCCGATTTTTCTCTCTTTCTGCGTTCAATACGATAACGGATACGCAATGTGTATCGAGGATTGGGAGTGTCCTGACTGTTTTCTCAAGGGCCGGATACCTCCACCCCCAAAAGGGTCCCCCTTTTCAACATAGTATCTTGTGGGACTCATTGCCCTCTCATCTAAATTCTCCTCGCTACTAGACTTCATTCGTAATACTTGTCGGGAATACGGTTGATGCTGCTCTTGTTGTTGATGTATATTACCAACGGCAGCATTTTTATTATTATTCGCTCTGGTTTTAGCCCGAAAGTCCGAGTACTTGGTAGTACGTGGAATGGCAGATGGAGTGGCAACTGCCGTTGCTGAACCCAACGGAGGAAAATATTGGTGGTAGTATCCACCTGTGCCACCGGTGCCGTTATATTGCTGTTGACTAAAGTGTGTTGGGCTGCCTCGCCTACTACTAGGCATGGTAAAGGTTGTGGAACTTTTTCCACTTTTAATAATAACTTGTTCCGGGGGTGTCGTTGACATTCTGTCACTAGAAGTGGGTGAGTTGCTGGCTATATTATTTTGATGTTGCAGAAAATTGTGATGATGAGGAGTTGTGGTCGGGGTGGAGGGAGAAATGCCATTTAGTTTGCTGTTGCTGCCGTTAGGATTGCTTCCATTTGTTAATGGTGGTAAGAATGTGTCACCTCGATCCGGACGATGATGATTGGCTGTCATCGGTGGAATAGGTACAGGGTTATTGTTGGTGTCGCCTCCTGCCTTGTGGTGTACCGGGTAGGTGGATGACGAACCGGATATGGCTGAAAAAGAGATAATCATAACGGCACGTGTGCCCATTAACCAGAGTAATGATAATTTTCCGAAAAGGGAAAGGTAAAGAGATATTGTAGAGAAGGTTATTATTAAAATTATCGTCATCACTTACCATTTAGGAAATGTCTTTGACGGTGAATGATGGCTTCACCAAGAGCCTTCTGACGTAGACAACGTAAGAGTAAACTGCCTCGCCTTTTCAACTCGGCCTCGATTTCAATCGAAACTTTGCTCAGTTGATCCTGCTGAAGTTTACACAAGAGACTGAGCACCTCTCGCTGAAGCTCGGGAAGGTAAGTGGTGGCCTCCTCTTCCGCTTGGGCAATTTTCTCACGGACAAGAAGCAACTTGTTTTCCGTGTCGGAGCGCAGTTGTAGGAGGCGGTCTTGTTCTTGCCGCACTTGTTTTAACTCTCGCATTACACTTTGAATTTCAGAGTTACCCATAATTTCCGAATCTTCCGAGGAACCTTTTGTTTAATTAAATATTAATAATTTACTTTTTTTAAAATACTTTTGAAATGTCAGAGAATGAGACTGCCTACCTTCACCGTCCGAACTGTTCCCAGTCTTCAAATTTTCCCAGTCGAGTACCATTAACCGCAAAATTTCACAATCCAAGGCGGACTGCAGCATAGCTCCGTCCAATTTCAAGAGATGATTTCGCAAGTTAAACTCCTCGTCAAACAGGCCGGTAATTTCATTCTTAAGAGCTTTCACTTCAGGTCTGTCCAATTTCCGACTGTGGTCTCCCAAAACTGCCTTGTAATCTTGCATGGTGGTATTACTGTAGAGTTGATGATGATTCTTATGATTAGCATGATAGGGACTCCTCCCATTATTGGGAGAACTGTTATTACTCCCATTTCCTCTATTATTTCCCAACATGTCCCCAGCTTCATCCTCGTTCGTGTTGGAATTGGAGCGCAATTTTGCCTGCAGCCTCTTGACCTCGTTGCGAAGCTCTTGAATCATCATAGAGGTTTCTGCGTGATGTCCCGGGTACACAAACTTTTTCACCCGGTTCGAAATCGTGCGTGCTCTTTGGGCGTACAGCAGCGTGTTTCGAGTCTCGTCACGCTGGAGAAATGAGGGGGAGACGTGAGCAATCATGGCAGTTTTGGATGGTCCTCCCAGTGCAGCCTGTATACGATTACAGAACGGAGAAAGCAATAGAAATGGATGATATGTCAATTGTTTTAACCGGTTGGCAATATCAATGCTGGGGAAATTGCTCTCAGAATAATCCATCGTTTGACACGCACAAACTAGTAAAAGTGGGTAAGTGGGATAGAATCAAGTCAATATACCGAACTGACCAATGCAACGTCGGAAATAAGAAAAACTCATAGAACCATCATGCAATTTTCCACTAAATCAGAGAAGTTAGCTTCTAGAAAAACAAAAACGTAAAACCAACATTATATTGGTCCTGGAGATTAATATGGAGTTTATTGTAATTGCAACGCACTTAACAGTTTAACTTTCTGTGGTGCGTGCAATGCACGGACTGCATACATGTTAAACAACGAAAATACTTGGCACGCATGGAAGCAATAAGAGTATTTACAAAGGGCTATAAACATGAAAAAGGAAATCATGCTTGGACACGAAGGTCGTTATTTTACATATTTACATTACTACACTCTCATTGATTTCCAATTTAATACGTTAACGGTACATATAGCAGGAAGAGAATGTGGATGACTACTTATTTTTTGCAGTTTGTAGCGAGAAATGCTCTTAGTTTTTCTAAAACATTGTGAATTTATTTTCAATTTCAATTTTACAAGGATATTTTTATGCTTGGGTTGCAGGGGCCGGTAGGTCCCTGCATACATAAATGCAGGTATAAATAAATGCATAAATGCTGCATGCAATAAATTGAGCCGGTAAGCAATATTTTGATTACATTTCTAGATTAGCAAATGTGAATAATTTAGAAAATAAATAGAAGAAAATATTTTCGTCTATAAAAGCGTGAATAAATGCATTAAGTCAGCTTTTTTGAAAAACGATACCTGAAATCCTGAAATATTTAAACGGAACATTGTATATCTATACACCTGCATTATTTGTTAGATTCATAATTTAACGAAGTTGCGTATAACTAAAGTTAAAAGAAAACGTGTTACAAATATTTCGTATCTACTTTTCAAAAGCAATCTGTTTCTTATTAATTTAGAAGCATAGTAATCTCCGGTGATACCAGTGAGTATGACTTAATTTCAATTTGACCCAAAATATTTTGCCAAGTTTAAACGAAACAAGGCAACTCTTGCGGTTGCAACTCTATCGGTGACAATATGTAATACAAGCATGTATGCAAGCAGCATGCTTATCGCATAAACTACTTTTAGCATAAATACATTTTGTAGTTAGCATAAAATTGGCAAGTTTTACTCTGTCTGTGAGTACCTGTCTGTGCAAACTTACAAGAAGTTTGTCGATTTGGGAGCTCCTATAGAGAACTACCTATTGTCTCTTACAGTTCTGCTGACATGCTTTGAAGTTTCAAAAACAGCATCGACCGACAAGACGCTAATAATGAGTCAAGCAAATGGAAGTAATAATCCTTATCGGTCATTATTACAACCCTTCTCGACCGATGACTGATAGTCAAATATTTACTTTCACAAATACTAAACACGCGCGTTCTAAGTATTATGCAAAACACATCATCTAAACAACGGCGCCTAACTTTGCCATATTTTGGAATCGGACTACTGATTTAGGATTCAATGGTCTTCCTTTCCTAGTTTTACTAACAACGAAAAGTAAACCTTCAAATAAACGAGTAAACATGAATTACGACCGGACATTCACTTCACTTTTCCACAAAGTGCGAGTGCTATTTACTTTACTTTCATTTTGTCTGTCCTTCACAATTAATTTGCGCTTTACAATGCATCGTAAAAACAAAAAGCAGAACAACAATAACACGACATAAATATATCCTTTCCCGATGATATCACTTTGTTGATAAAGACGTTCATGTTCCCCGCATCCATTCACAAACCCACACATTGTATGTTCATGCATATTTTATTATTTTTTCCTCTGATAAAAATCGACCTGACTCAAACATGTTTTTTTTTCTCTCTCTCTCACTTTGCCTCTATTCCAACATGTCTGACGCGTCAGTCCCAGGCTGTCATTTATTTGGTAACAATGCTTAATACAAACATCAACTTTCCTTTTACACAGGCATTTTTCATAGCAAGTCTCGCCAACACTTACATTATTAGGGAAACGTAAACACATGGCATCACTGGAAACATTTCTAGTGCAAACAAACAGGCACATTAACGGTGTTTTTCGGTGATGCGCGCTAGGTTCATGTAAACAGAAAAAAATGTTTTAACAACTTTTGTTCAGGATAAGCTAGCAAAACTTTCACCATTCGTTTATCTGCCTCCCTGAAAAAATATACTGACTGTGCCTTTGTGCCCATCTCTCCGTCGAGTTTCTATTCAAGTAAAATCCGATACGACGACATACAAGCTTGTTATTGTTACTACAATAACTAATGAGGTTATCCATTAATTTTCAAGTTTAATAACGGCTTCTTCTTATTTAACGGCGAAAGTTGTCGTAGGGGACATCTCAAACTGCCAAAATTGGAATGGCATGCCAATCCCCGTAAATATCCATCATGACAGAGAGTTACATTGAAACAACTTTTGGGAATTTGCTGATTGCATCACTGTAGTAGTAGCAGTAGTAGGGAGATTTAACGGGGATAGAGAAAGCTGTTGAAGTGTTTTAGACACAATAATATTCACGCTTTCCAGAATAAATTGAGCAAGACACGCAACAACGCTCAAAACCAAATTTATGAACCAAAATCGGAAAATTATTATTGCAAACATTATTATTTGTAATCCAACAAAAACTCTAGAAGGAGTAGTTGTGTGATCAAGTTGATGGGAAAGTTAAAGCATGCAAGCGGAATCAACAATGTTGTCTTGTCACGGCTAGGCAGCGGAACACAAAAGTTTACTATTTATTTACACAGAATATTGTGTAAAGTAGAATTATTATTATATGCAACGGAGAAAAGTGTCAAGAAGATAGGAAAAGCTTTCAAAGCAGATTAAAGATGCGCTCACGCGCATGTTTGAGTTCAAGGTGATGATAACGTTGTGTGCAAATTAACGAGAAATGCAGAGGTGTGAGTACATGAAAAATGGATGTTTTGATTTTTTTTATCAAAAAAGCAATTTAATACCCCCGGTTTGATATATGCCTTCAAATGTTTTATCATTTTTCTTAAAGTAATTTTCTTTCTTACCTTCAGCAACCGGGTCAACTTTGAATCTCTGTAGTTAATGTACTTTTCTCCAGCCCCGGATGCCAGTGCCGTGATGCAATTACCCAGCGCCAGTAAAGAGCGATTGATGTGACCTCCTTCCCGGAGCCTTATACCAGAATTCTAAATATATTTTTTTTCAATGAGAAATTGCCTGTAATTTCTATCTGTGAATGTGGGGCAATGTAAGACATTTTCTGGTTCTCGCCTACCTTAGTCTGGGAGGCTCTTTCACTGCCAGCTAGATCAATTAGGTACAGTTTGCCATCAAGAATCTCCCCAGTTTGCATTGAAATCTGACGAACAGTTACCATCAGCACGGCATGACTTCTGGAGGAAGTTGTGTTGGCAGCTGTGGCTTCCATTGTGCGTGCTTTGTTGCCTTTCTGGAGCAAGTTTAGCACCTGCAGACACACAAACGGGAGAAAAAATCCAACACGTGTTATACGTATTAATGTTCTCCACACAAAAATGCATTTTTGTAACCTAAAAATTCCGAAAGAATCGAGCACTTTCTTCTTGCATTCTTTAATTCAACCTGAAATGTACAACCCAACCCCCAGCTCCGTTGACCCGATTCCCTGCTTTTCTCTCAATTTATCCCCCAAAATAAATAGTATTATTTGCATATCTTACACGATTGCAGACACACTTTGCACCTTTTTTTATTAAGCAAACAATTTCCTACATGACGAATGGGAAATAGAGGGGAAATATCTACTAGTCTAACCTCATTTGCCGACGTGGCTCGCACTTCAGATAGTCCAGCAACGTGAACTTGCTCCCGGTCCTCTCTAAGCTCAAGATGAACGCCTGGACTTGGGTTAAGGAGGTCGCGTATTTGCTCGTTATAAATTTCCAAGTAGCTCAGGTACACCTGGGTCATTTGTCACGATCAGAAGAAAATTACACTTTTTGTCGCATCAGACATAACATAATGATTTGCAATTGTACTATTCATTTATCATAAGGACATTTAAATAAAAGTTAAATGAAACTGTTTCGCTGTCCCGAAAATGTGGTTATTTTTACCTCTGCCTTAGTCCCATAGTCTGTGGCACCATTTTGACACATTCGAAAAATGTCTGCAACAGCTCTTGCCATCACCCCGGGGTTCCCGGGTGTACCCACCATTGTATGAGTTTTCCCCTGTAACATGCCCAACATTTATGTTGTTAATTAATTATATTCTGTGTCTTTGATTAATTGCTCATCCTTGCATAAATAAAAGTTCACTGTCAATGTCAACGCTCTGTGGTTTCTCCTTTCTCTCATTTTTTATTACCGAGTGAGTTGCTCCGTAGGCAAAAACTGTGGCGTAGAATCCCTCTAAAACAGAGCGCACCAGCGGGGCTGCTGTAGCTTCATAAACCTCATCCTGCAAGGCGCTCTCGTCGAAAACCCCGTCAAATTCGTACAGCTTTCCCTCAACTGGCTGGTACTTTTGAGGGCTGTAGAACGAACCCCCGTTGGAACCGACGCTATTTGTCATGTGATTGCTGTATTGCTGAGGGTTCCTGCGGCTGGAACGAGAGGTTGAATGGAGACTGGCTCGACTTCCACGGGACATATCCCCCGATTCACTTTTGTCGGAGGGTTCCACAAACGCTAGAGTCTGTCATAATGAAAAAAGTAACGTTGCATGAAAAGAGGAAAGGAGAGGAAAAGAAAGCGAAAAAACGTCTTGGGGCTGGACACTTTATATTGTTAGATAAACATCAATAAAAAAAGAATACATAGGCATCACACGTTCAGTTCGTTCCCACCTCTGAGAAAAGCAGATAGAGGCGCTTATACATGGAACAACATTCCACCTAACCTTGGCAAAGGACAAAAGTCGATGGGAAAATGGAAATGTCCATTGTCCACCACCACATAAACGGATACGTGTCTACTACATGACGATTTGCCAACACAAAAGAATACACACGCCGGAACATGCCATTAACGCGCCAACTCATCGTTCCCGTGTTTTCCAGATATGTTCTGGATTTTTTCCTTATCCGATTTTTATATACGCTACGACATATGAGCATCATTTCAGGAACGAGAAGTAACTCGGGCAAATGTAAATATTCAAATGGACATGATAAAAATGTTCAAATTGTTTTCTTTTCAGCTTTTGCACATATTCCAGTGAAAAGCGCCTATTGTAAAGGCTATGGTCAGTTTAGAGGACTGTACCGTGAAAAAATTCAGTGTCCAGATATCGTTGGGTAGCACAGGATGGTTCCGTGATAAAGAAATGGAGTGTCGTTTTAAATAATTGGTACAACGTGCACAACTATCAACGTCATAAATTCATTCATGCACGGTCGACGTACAATATAAAACGCAAAAGAAGGCATAAAAATGCACCATATACACTTTTCTAAAGAGTTAATCAACAGACAGAATAATGTAACCAGGTTTGTAACGAGCTTTCACCAGATTTTTCCTACAAAATGGAAATATTCCCTAACATCACAATAAAGCAAGGATATACATATAAGTATGTCTAAAACAGCCTATAATTCTCTTATATTCAGCGCTAAACATTTCTTAATTTTCTCCTCATATTCATCATTTTTATTAGTTATGACTGGTCATTTCAGTCTCAGTCGTCCCTTGACCTCTTGTATTGTTCCCCTTACATCTCTCATTTTTCAATACACGAAACATTTCAATAGGTTCTTGGATTTATAGTCTCTCATAATTCACTGCCTCTGTTGGATATCTACGCCAATATCATTGGTTTAACTACATACTAAACTACATCAAATAAGTATCATTAAGATATAAGAGCGTCGAACTATTTCAAAGTTATTTTCCAATACCACATACCACCTACAGTTATGCTCGGCCCGAAAATGCAAAAGAAATAATTAAATGAGAGGTAGAAGACAGGATGTATGTGAAAGACAGGATGTATGTGAAAGACAGGATGTATGTGAAAGACAGGAAAAGGTTAGATATGATGGAAAAAAATAAATTGGAATGTTAATGAGAAAAGCTGAATATCGTTTTAGACAAATACGTCAACTGTGCAACTATATGGAATGTACGTGAAACAAAATAAAACACCTCAACAGCTAAAATATACAATACAATAAAATTTATTATACGATGTGCTTCAATAGTTCTAACATTTCGATCAACTATTCGTGGTGACATTGCAATCCACTGGTATTACAATATACAATACCACTGAAAGGGTTTAGCATTTTAAAAATAAATTATGGAGTTATTATTCATCTTTCAGATTTGTTTGTCGTTTTTCATTGTCGCGGGAATATAAATTTTAAGTTACCTTTATGCAAATATAAACTTGAAAATACTGCAGATAATTAAATAGATATCGTAGACTTACGGGCACATATGCTTGGAGAAATCAGTTCCTGAAGTAAGAACAATCCTGTTTTAAGCTCTCATTTAAAAAGTACGGTCGTGTATGTAATATGTAGTAAGGTGTATGCAATTGTTCATAATAAATTATCTGTTTGTTCACATTCACATTTGTTGCTCCGTGTCATTTTACACAATCTCTTTTTCAACCCTGCCAATTTACACGTGTCGAGCTTGTCATGTAAAATATTTTATTCATGTTTACAACTTGCAACTTGTATTCTCTTGTTCGCTTCAAAAGAAAATACCCATGCCTAATTACAACTTTATAATATTTTCATGCATGCACTCTGCAGCAAAGCAACAACAAATAATCCCGACCCGAGTTGACCGTAACATCGAATACTTTATATATTATGCATTTGTCTTTTACCGTTCGGGTGGGCGGAGAGAGGAGTAGTCATAGTACTAAAATTAATGACCCTTTTATATCAAACTGTAGTGTGTATATCTATTCAAGGCATTATAGAAACATTTCTCTCAACTAGAATTCGTCGCCTTTTTTACGTTTCGTGCTCACTTTATTACTAGACAGCCACCGTACTTCCATTAGGTAGGTATTTCACACGTGTGGATAGCATGCATGAAAAACCACATCTACTTCGTATGGGAAATGAGTTTGGGGTAACCGTTATATACCATTTTAATGCCCTTGAGAAGCGACTATTACACCAAGTTCAATACTAATTTAAATTTCTTTTTAAACCGATACTGATGCTTTTCTATATCTTTTGAAAGTTAATTGAAAGAACCACAACCACAGCGATAGTTTAAAATGACACTCAACTGTTTGATGACTTACATTCCATTTTCGCGATCGGTTTAAATAAAACCAAATAGTAAAACACGTAAAACAAACGTGTGTCATCCAACGTTTGAAATTATGATATAATTAAATTGTATTTCTTTAAAAATTTGTGTTCATTACTTATATACAAAAAAGAGCAGGTGTGCAGCCTAGTATGTTGTATGCTTACTAATTTTAACTAACTTCACGACCAGAAATGCCATGTGCTCGACACCCAAACGGCACGACAAGTATAGGAAATATATAATTCAAGTATACAAGTACTGGTACCTCAGTAAATTCCCGTTGCATGATTTCACATTGTGTCACACCAAGTAATTGGATGTTTAATGACGAACACGCGCATACTCGTATAGTCAGTTATACAAAAATTGATCAAAAAGGTTGGCATACTATTGCTATCAAAGAGCTTCTACATTTTATTAGAATCAAATGTTAAAATAATGTCGTTTATCACTATGTACTGCGTTTTCATACTAAACCCTGTCCGTGTGTCCGTGTTGATATTGAACCTTTTGGAGAACAACAAGCGGACACTACTTACTAATTGTTGTCAATCCTTAATTTAGAAATCCAAAATCATTTGGGTGAAGAACATTCGACCTTCTGGCATGACATGCTTAATTTCTAACAAGTTCATTTAAGCTACGTTAAAAGAAGAGAGTACTTGGTGTGGTAATGATAAAACGTGAACGACAGCTCCAAAAATACACGAAAGAGAGGGGAAATCAGGAATCGTATGGGTTATGGGCACATAATTAGTCTTCGTAAATTAGATATTATGTTGACTAGACCATTACTCGTCTGACCTTGCCTTTAATGTTACTACTGGAATCGTACATTCATACCCCGTTAAATGTTAAAGCACAATTTCGATGACCAAACTTAAGTATTTTTTAAAGATTATTTGCTCTATTAATCCGTTAGGTGGGTTTCAAGTCGTATTAGCGAACTTACACACAAATAGGATGAGAGTTAACGATGAAACGTACCTTAGAAATGTAGTTTTAGTGGTATTATAAATATCACTGATATAACATTGGGGAATTTGGTTACGGGTATGTTCTATGAAGGTTAGTTAGATGCTATGTCAATTGGTTGCGCTTCATTTTCAAAAGCATGGATCGATTTGTGAATTGTAAATGTTGCATTGTAATGCCTACTGTAAATTATAGCTCTCTAAGTTTAGTATGCTTGAACAAAATTTTCATGCATTTAAATAGAAAGGGTATATTGTATTTTACTGCAGCCCAGGGCTAAGAAGGGGGACGAGGGGAATATATTTATACTATAATTCATTATTATTTTATTATGGGCCCTCTCTATCCTTTAATATCAAATGGCTCAATTGTGGAGGAACTCGTCCACCTGTCCCCTAGTTCCTACAACAATGCATGTTTTACTGTATAAATTTTATTTTATTTATAGTGCCAGGTCAATTTACACAATTGTATACACATGCACGCACTTTTAAATAGCATTTTAGTGAGTAATTTATCTATAGCGTGGTTTATTTGCGTTTAAAAAAGAAACTGACATCCGAAGTAAACGGTGTGTTATCTGATCCGTCGTTTTCCCCACAAAGTAGGAATAATGCATATACATGCTTTTCTTTCGTAAATGACTAATGACGTATTTTGTGCGTATATACCGAAATTTGAACATCATTAGAAAAATGATCCACAAGGAAATGGATAATCAAATAAGAGAACCAAATCAAAAGGATAATCGAAACAAACAAGAGTGAAGGCAATATTGAATGTATGGCGGTAAGTAATATAAATAATATATAAGGATAAAAATAACGATACAAAGAACAAGGGTTTGCTTTTCCCTTAATAGTGCAATTCCCAACTCTGACAAAAATAAATCCTTATGGGGGTTCTCACTGGCAGTGTGCCAATATGCTGAAACATATATGGTGTTGCACCTTGAACTGATTATTGTATAAGATTCTAGAACTTCATCCTTTTCAGCAGCAGATTTACCCCGAATGTTTGGAAGCACACGTAACAATAACAGTAATAATCGCTAATTGTAGAAAACGATATTACACCTACCCGATAAAGTAACGGAAATAAGTATAAAATGCGGAGAATTAGGTGAAATTTTGACATTGGCATTTTATGACAAGGGTATTATATACTTACTGCTGATTGCGTAAAAGAAAATATTAGGGCAAATTCATTTGCAAATATTCACACTGCATAGGCGTGGATGTGAGTGTGTACGCCTCTGAAGTAAGCTTGCGAAAACGTTTACGACGCTGACAGCGCAGCTCCCACTTTTATATCATGTAACGTCATTGCTGCTAAATGTTGTATGTGTACGTATCAACTGCTACCTCACTTTTTTAGGCTTCCCTTCACCGGAGATGTATGCTGCAGTCATTAGATAAGATTAAAAAGAACTTTCACGCGTAATAATAATAATAATAATGCATCGTCTTTGTAGAATATTGAATGAACTGTTATGGTGCATATACAATTTGTGCCTGTTCCTACTGTAAATGCACTTGTAAATAAATTACCAAGTCTCCAAAAATTTATGCGTGATGTCCCAGTTTATACTGGGTTGGTTTCTTTTAAGCATTAAAACTGAAACATTTTAATTGGTATAAGCAATGTCAAACTCCAACGACGTCCATGTAACAAATAATTTTATTTCCCTATCACTAGCTCAAGTATGCCTTAAAAATCGTAATTCTTAAGTACAATTTCAGATGAATCAATGCCATTAACGACATAGAAAAGTAACAGTGTCGCCATTCGAGAAGGAAGTGCAAATGATACAATTGCGGTTTTCAAACAAATTAAGGTACGGTACATCCACAAATTGTTTGAAAATTTATTTACCTTTGAGTTCATTACAGTCACAGCTCGTACTCCTTCCACGCTATTTTCCATGGGTCTGACACGAACAAAGACCTATAGTACCAAGTACCAACATATACAATATGCACATTTAATAAAACATTGAAAATACGAAAAAAATATAATACTTTGCTAGATAATAATTTGCAGAAGATACTATTATTAATATTATTATAATATTAACGGAAGATACCATCAGTCTTTCGTTTTGAGTCCCACTGACTGTCTTGGTCATCATTTTACTCATTCCTTTTCAGTTAAGGTATGTCAACCTTTTGCACAAAAATTCACTATGTTGTAATACAAAACTCTACCCTTAACACTCCTCTACAAGGGCCTTCGTACGTAGGAACTGATAACTATAATTAAACAATAAATTATTAGCGCACAACTTCCTCATATTATCACAATGATATTTTCCTCATCTTTAAAGCCTTCTCAATTTTGAGAGCGCTCACAATCAGTCCCCATATTCAAAAAAAACTGTAGAACCTTTATTATCTTTCTTGATTTCTGGAAAGTTTTTGGTTTTGTTACTTGAAAGTTTTTACGCTCTAGGAAACTACGAACTGCCACCCAAACCAGTCGTCTTTGAACTGCTCTGCATATTATCTTGCAGTAGTAGTGTACAGTTTATCGCTGCTCACGAAACTATTTTAAATTGGCACCTCGTGGTCAATTGTCTTCAAAATGACCATCATAATATATCGTTTATAACTGACTTCCGTGACGCGAGTGTGCCTACTTTTAAAATTTC
Organism: Callyntrura sp. NNG-2020; assembly: GCA_027744055.1. Lineage (NCBI taxonomy): Eukaryota > Metazoa > Arthropoda > Collembola > Entomobryomorpha > Paronellidae > Callyntrura > Callyntrura sp. NNG-2020. The sequence continues at coordinate 25,778 of JAHZNE010005427.1, forward strand.
TAATTTACATATCCACCATTTCCATTTGTTATTTTGTTCTGCATGTTCGACTCCTCTGGATTGGCGGGTTGCATGTCGGTTACACACGCCAACACACTTCACCGAAAAGAAAAACAATGCAATATTTTACCACACCACAAAACGCCGGTTTTACATGCACCACCGCACCCGCACAAACAGACAAGTTACAGTTCCACCTTTTCTTCCGGTAATGCAAGGTGTTCACAAGAAAGAAATTTAAAGAATAAAACTGTCCACCTATTGTACTATGCAGTCGTTTCCCTGTCCAGAAATAAAGTCATGTTCCCTGTACGACCCTCTCTCTTCTGAGACTATCAGCTCTGACTGACGTGAAATGACGAACTGAAAGCTTTCGTTTGGAAGAAGAACCGTTAATACACACAAACACGACACCCGTTTTCCTGCTGCTGCTGCAGCGGGTAGGGGTTCTAACAATCAATTACGTTAGACATAGATTTTTACACGAGGCTACAAGCTTACTACATATTTGATGGAATTGTATGTACGAAGCATCAACAAATCCAACCCTCCTCATATTACTCCAACGACGACTCAAACCAAATACTGCTGCCCAAATCATGAAGGGCATTTTTGTAGATAAAGAAAATCGTTCTCGTTTTTGCTGGCATCTTTCACGTCCGTGTAGCAGATATTATTTTCTGGGACTGATATCGTTGGGGAATGGGGAGTTATAATAAAACGCGTTACAGCGTATTATGACAAATCATCATTATTGTACTATTTGTAGTTCGTTTCTTATTTTCTTTCTCTTGTTTTCTCTCTTTTATCGATGCATCGACTACTGCTTGCTTTACAAGACATTCCTCTGATTATGCCTATTTCTGTAGTGGCACTGACATATAGGTACACACATCCTATAATTATGAATTGGTTGGTCGAAGACTCTCGTCAAGAAAATTCCAATACGTAGTGCAGCTCGTTCAATAAAGGAGAGAAAGTGAATGCCTGTAAAACTTTGTACATTCAATGGGAAAAGCATTCTGCCCGTACTGTTGAGTACGCTTATGGTAGTTTTTTCATATAATGCATATAGCCAGGAGGACATATTAATATAGTGTTTGTTTATAAGATTGTCCATTATGATGTAACATGACGTAGAAATCGAAAGGAAAATAGAGGCAATCACATATTTGGGAACGTGATGCACTTTTGGAAATTAGGCTAAATTTTTGTCGATATGCAGTGGACATTCCTTCGGGGTATTACAGCACAACAATGGTTTTTTTTGGAAAACGTTGGTCGAATGAACAGAATCAAATATCTGTGAGTAATAGTAAAGGTCTGTCAAATACAATCGCGCAAGTGCATAATAACACATAAAATTAACCTACGTCGTACGTCAGTAGTTTTCCAAGCAATCTAAAATCCCAATGAGCTTGCATCATTTGAGTGTCGTCTTAATTAATAAGAGGGGAAAAACACTATATATATACGTAGGTGCTATCTGCTGCAACTCGAAGCATTTCGACGAAGTTATATGTAATTAGTTGTCTCATTATATATCGGAGAGGTTTAAGATGAAGAAAGGAACAGATTTGAAGCCTATAACCACACCATTTTTTTGTGAAAAATAAGTAGTCATCATTTTATTTAACACAAACAGACAAAAATGTCTTTGTACACAGGATGAACTATCAAACTACATTTTTGACGACTTTACCATTGTTCTTGGCTTAGAAGAGTATTTCTACGATTATTGTAGTAGCAATAGGTAAAGTACCTTGTTAAACTATAATCCGAATTTAAAAATTGGTCATAACATGATGGTCGAAAAACTAACAAAAGAGCAGCAGAAAATATAGAGAATTATATTACCTATTTTATCCAAGTTACTTAAACTTTAAACAAAAACATATGCTCATCTTTAGTTTACAGAGTATGTTATAGGATCGTAAATTATTTATTAAGGAAAACACATTTTATAAATATTGCAGGGAAATAGTTAAACCCACACATTCAATTTCGCAACTGAAACAATATTTTAATTTACACAATGCATGCAATAAACTCTGACAGACACCATTTTACTTGCGCTCAACAATAAGGTTTCAGTTGATGTAGTACTGATGGAATTTTATTGAGTTCCCGTTGACACCAAAGCAAGAAGACCTCCAGCAGCACTGACGGAAAGAACGTAGTTTCTAAAGGGGAAAACGGCATAATTAAAACAATGCTATTTTGCAGTTGTTTGTCAATGCGCTACCAGTATTGTACTGTACGGTACTTACACTGCAGGAGAGAAAGAACGAAGAATGTAGAAGCTGGCAAAAATGATAAGGGCCAAAAATAGGGCATTGTTGTAGAAGATGGAGAAAGTGGTAGCCTCATAATCAGCGACCTCGTTCTTCTTCCACAGAATCCTGATAGAATAAAAAATATGGAAGATATTGGCAAAAGTTCATAATAATCGTTAACTCTACAGCAGGGGAGTTATAATAATAAACTGGAATAAGACTAAGAATAAGTCCGTTACCTCTCATCCTTTTCCTTTTTGCTCATCTTCTTATCATCAGCCAAGCGCTTGCTCATTTCCAGTGTAACAGCCTCCTCACGCTTAACAGCGACCTTGTGCTTCAGAGAAAATTTGGTATTGCGGTAGGCAAAAGCCATCAAATAGGTCGAGAGGATGGTCACGATAAGGAAGACGGGAGAAGAAGTGACAATATCCATAAGATGAATGCGCCAAAAGAGCCCTGTACGCAGGAAAAATTACACAAATTTTAAATGACCACACAATATCTTAAATTTATGAACGATTTTTACTACATTTAAAATGCCAACTTACAAATAGGAATGGCAGACACGATAAATGCATTTCCGTAAAAGAGGGCATTGGATTTTGTTGTCACATTTCGGCTGAAATCCTGCAACAATAGCTCCTCCTCCCTGGTAAACTGCTTTCCTTTTCCAGACATATTTTTTTCGTTTAATTAAATTTAACAAAAAATTGAAACAAAAATGCACTAATTTCACTAAGCCGGTATTTAACTGAACACCAAGTTAAAGTACGCAACTGTTGCAGCTGTTATACTTCCTCTCTTGCTCCTTACTGAGATCACTTTATTTGAAGAACCACAATGCTTTCGCTTCGCTGATGATGGTAAATGTAGTGGTGGTGTGGTGGTATCGGCAATTTATTTATTAAAAAAGACACTTCTTGCTGTCTAAAAATTAATCGTCGTGTGTACATTCACTCACACTCAACAATCTACACTTGCCTTCTTCTACAACAACCTGCAAACAAAAATGCTAAAGAGAAGGTATTTTTAGTGACTGTTTTCGTTGTGTTGTGGGGGCTAGCTGGTTAGCATTGCATGGTGTTGGCCGGTTGAAGTTTCGCAGGTATGCGTGCGGCTGATGAGGTGGCAGATGAATCTTGACACTTGGGAAGTTAGAGAGCTCCTCATTTGCTCAGCTGCCTTCAGTTAAAAGGGGAAGCGCGTATTTTGTGGCAGATGGCTCTACATAATAAAAACAGATGAGCAGAAGCAGCATGCTAGCGCTTTTGACATGATGAAAGATGACAAGAGTACGAGGAAACGTAAAATAATTAGTTAACTGTTCATGGAGGATACGATGATAAAACCATCTTTGCATTAACTACTTGTTGTTTGCTAGTATCAAATGTTTACGTTAGACGACAAAATGATATGCAATCTTTTCATGCAACTAAGCAAATAGTATGTTTATAAATTTCAGAAGGACTTTAAGTTCATCAAGTTTTATATTGTAGAGGTGTCCAGAATAAATCAATTATAATTAACGGTACTAAATTACAAACATGGCAGCCATACGAAGTATGTTGATCACAGGAGCCAATCGTGGCATTGGATTGCAATTGGTTAAAAAAATAGTTCCAATATTAAAACCCGAATTTCTATTTGCAACTTACCGAGATGAAGCAAAGGCGCAGGTATGCTTATTATTGGCTACGACTAATTTTTATTAAAAACATTTATTTATAATTACATAATAGCTTTCAGGAGTACAGTCGTCAGAAAACAATGCACCTAATAGTTATTTATATTTCATTAATGGCTGTCCTTGAAGGAATTACAAGAAATTGCAAAACAAAACAAGTGCATTCGGCTGCTGCAGTTGGGTATGCAAAGGAATAGTTGTCAATTAAAAGCCATGTAAAGTGGTGATGGGTTAAAGCTTATTGGAAAGTACGATGCTTATTAGAAAATAAAGCTATCTAAAATTTTATACAACGACTGGATTTCACTGATTATTATAGATGTCAGAAATCATGACAAAATTGAAGGAGTTGCCAATTCTATTAAGGAGCAAGTTGGAAACGGTGGATTAAATCTACTAATCAACAATGCTGGAATTACATCCAAGGTGGCAAAGATCAGTGCCCTTCGTTCGCAAGAACTTATGGAAAACCTGGAAATTAATACTGTTGCACCTATCATGATGACAAAGGTGAGCATTTCCTGGACACTTACTACCAGATACTACCTCTTCATCCCCATTGTTGTTACATAGTACAACTAATTCAACCGGTACATTTTTGTAGGCAATGCTTCCATTATTGGAAGCAGCTAGTGCTGCAAATCAGAATGCTCCACAAGGTAACGTGATTTTACTTGATTTTACGCAGTAATTAAGTGTAAACGTGTAAACAGTAAACTTTCATCCTGTCAAAATCAAATTCGATTTGGAGCTTAATTACTTGCGTTTAAATCAGGCATTGGAAGAGCAGCGGTGGTCAATGTCTCATCAATTCTGGCATCCATTGGTGGTAATGATTTAGGTGGAATGTACTCTTACCGCTGTAGCAAGGTATTCTATCCAAAATACAGTTTTCTTAATTAAAAAGTGAAAATGTTGTATATAAAATATGTTTATTAAAATAATTTTTATATTATTTTATTCAGGCTGCTACTAATGCAGCTACAAAATCAATGCACCTGGATTTTAGAAAAACGCAGATAATTGCCGTCGCTTTGCATCCCGGTTGGGTTCGCACGGAGATGGGTGGACCGAAAGCACCCCTGTCCGCAGAAGAAAGTGCGGATGGCATTGTAGCATTTTTACAGGGTTTAAATGGGTCGCACAGCGGAAAGTTTTTACAGTATGACGGCAAAGAACTGCCGTGGTAGAAAATAAATAAGTAATTCGCATTTATTTTATTATTACGCGGTAGCAAGCGTTTATTAACTATAACCAATATCATAGAGAAGTAGTGTGTAATATTATTTCAGTACATTTTAAAACCGTTGAATAACATAAATTGAATTATAAATAGCTTGAGAAGAACAGCTACGTCTGTCTATAACAATAGAGTTCCCTTTGGTTCACAGAAGGATCCGTTACAGTATGCTACCGTCCCACGAAGCAAAGTTGATACTACTTTCCCTGTTAATGTGTGTCCAAGATAGGGAGTGAGCTAAATAGAAAAATATAAGTAATGTTTCTAGTACAAAGTGTGCCAGATATGATGCATATTATTATCACAAAGATATTATAATGTATGTCTATTCCAATGTAATATTGTTACCTTATTTTTAAAATAAATTCCTTCGGTTTCCACCTAGAAGCCATATTAAACAAAGAAATGTGATAAATTATTATGACTCGTAACGTAACGTAATATTATACTCAATAAGTGTCAAATGCTTAATTTTTTTAAATCAAGTATTATACCGCAAACTGTTCGCTATCGTTCCAAAGGACAAAGTCTGCATCATATCCGACGTCAATTATTCCTTTTGTGGCAGATTTACCTGCCAGTCGTGCCGGTTCTGTAGACATCCAGCGGGACACGTCGGTTAAGGCAAATCCCCGAGATAGAGCTTGTGACCAAATTATTGGCAAGCCTAGTAAATTAATAAAAATTTGAATAAAATTTTCGTGCAACTATTTAATATTTTCACTAATGCATCTGTTTTTGTAATATTTCGCACCAAATTGAAGCGAGCTGATCCCGCCCCATGCTTCCATAAAGTCTTTTTCTCCGGGTTTTTTCAGGTCCGCCGTGCACGGTGAATGGTCGGATACAATCATATCAATTGTTCCATTTTTCAATCCATCCCACAATGCATCCTATGGAAGACACATTTTTAAGTCAAAGATAAATTGAGTTGCAGATTTGCTTGACCACCTTTGCAAGATTACAATGTGACTTGTACAAAAGTATAATAGCAAACCTGATTTTTTGTATCCCGAATCGGAGGACAGCATTTATATTGTGTTTCATTATTGTTAATATCTTCAGGATCTAATGACAAGTAATGTGGGCATGTCTCAACAGTTAAAGGGAAACCGTCTTCCTTCAGTTTTGCTAATATTGGAAGTGCTTTTGCGGTGGATAGGTGAACAACGTGACACCTTACGTTCCTATGATTAAAATTCATTACATAGTGTGAGTACGATACAACGGAACATAATGCATTTTAGGCAAGCCATTTCTACTATGCCTTACTTATGTTTTCGCATCTGTCTGTCGATGAGTTGTATAGCTTGCAGCTCCATATCATCCGGCCGGGAGGATAAAAATGAATTGTACAAATTGGGGTCATTTTCAGAATGAAGACAAGTACCACAATCGACTTCAGCATGGAACTACAACAATAATTCGCGTATGATTTCATATCAGTATCCGTTGATATTTTCCATTCATAGCCATTCGAGTATGAAATATTTATTTTTTCTTACGGCTAGCACAGCGTCTGTGTCTTCGATTTGCTCCAAGGCTTTGTCCACTTGTTCTTCATTCACAGAGGGAAACTCGTCTACTCCACTGTGTATCAAAAAACATTTAAAACCAATGACCCCTTTTTCTATCATGGGTCGTAGGGAATCCTAAAAAAAATTATCTAATTTCACAAACAAATACATTCAACCAAAAATCATCGTCATCATAATTCCAAACTATTAATCTATACCGCATTATCAGGCACAACACCGCCCCAAAATCCTACATCCGTAAAGCATTTTCCATGTGTCGCTTCTATTTTGACGTGCAAGTTGTCCATCGTTGTTGTAGGCGGTATTGAATTTCTAAACGAAAATTGAAAAACAAAAATTAATTATGCGTTCATTTTATTCTCGTGCCAGGATAAGTTGACATTGAAGTGTCTACATATAAATTATTTTTGGCAAATACAGTGGCATATCAATTATGGCAGTGATTCCCCCAGCCAATGCAGCTTTTGTAGCAGTTTCAAATCCTTCCCAAGATGTACGACCTGCGTGCAAAGAAGAGATTAGCACGTCAGTAATTGTGTACCTTATATACCATACCGTACAAAATGTGATGGGGACTTAAATCACCCCATAAATATACATGCTACTTGTCATTTGCATATAACTGGTACAAATGAAAATTAAACATACCAATTTTTTTTTAAACTTACCTGGCTCGTTGACATGCACATGTGAGTCAAAAATGGCCGGCATTACAACCATGTCCCCAGCATTTATATACTGTCAGACACGACAAAAAATCAATTTTGTCATCCATTTTCCATTTTAATTTTTACTCGATACTAGACAAACTGTGGCGCTTGCTTACCGTTTCGCTCGCAGTATTAGTTGTGACCGGAGAATCTTTTTCTTTTCGGATGACCTCACAAATTGTCCCATTTTTTATCTTTACCAGTGCCGGAACCAATTCTCCGTCAAGTAATATCCGATTTCCGTATATCCCTTCAACACTCTTTCCTAAGTGATCCTTCATTGTATCCTGTGGACGGTTAATAATTTAATTATGGACAACTTCTCGGTAATAAATTAGTTGAACCTCATCAGAAGTAAAATTGCTAATGGCTCTGTGCTCAATAAACGGCAGCAGGAAAAACCGTTGCGCACTACGACGAACGTACGCTCACAAACTTATCAAAAATGACATAAATGGAAGCATATTTTGAATGCGGTTTGAAGTCCATTTTCAGTCATTAAAATCATGCTCATTAAACATGCTTTTGGACAATGGATTCATTCATTCTAATTCGTATATTAGCATAATATTATTTTAATAAGCTGTTTGTCATGTTCTGAAAGTGCTTTGACGAGACAAAATAATTACTGCTGCTGTAAGGTTTATTTGTATACCTACATATACCCTTTTATTTACATGTAAAAACATTAACGCTCGTTAAGAAGTCATTACTTTAAGTTTAAACTACGCATTTAGAAACAAACATTAGATAACGCGGTGTCTACCCTATTGATTCAACGCAAAAATGAGCATATTCATTTAGTCATATTTTGACCCTACTTGACTCAACACGCAGCGACTAATTTGCATTCGCCCTTATTTTTTATTTAGGTTAATGGCCTTTGCGGGAGGTTGATAACTGAGAAGAGAAGACACTGGTTATTTCAAGTAGCTTATTTTTTCTTGCGTTAGCAAATTTTAATTACATCCTCATCTTATAAATCTGTACAAAGCATACTTACAGTTAACATAATATATTTCATCATTCATTAGCCGTTATATGCAAGGCAGACTTTCAAATAAAATGGCAATAAAAAGAAATAATAAACAGCAAAATAAAATTCAGGCCGCCATTCCATTGAAAAGCAATGACTTTCACACTTATTGTCACTCTTTATTATTTATTAAAAACGTTTTATTTATTAACCATTTTTGCAGACACAATTTATATAATGACGTCTTTATGCTTTAATTATTATCTGTACGTGCGCAGGCACTAGGCACAAGGCGCACAGGATAAGCGAGAGGAAATGTTCTTACAAAATATTTTCCTTTTTGTTTATCGCTTTAAACTGAGCCGTGTCAAAATGGCAACATGAATCCTTTTGATTGACACCCGACACACACAACAACATATCAAATTTTATTGAATTTTTTACACTGTAAAGCACGCTCCTAAAACCTGACTCAAATGTACCGTACACTACCACCACTGCATAATAAGTGACCAAGATTGTGTGCACTCATCTGCTGCGTGTGAACCCTCCACTTTTCCATCACCTTTTTTACACCATGTTTTTACAGTTCCAAGGTCGAATGAACAGTGAAACATGCTTCCGTCATCCTTACAGGATCACCATAATCTACTGTGATCCTTTTTTTACCACTTTCATCAATATGTCGTCACCCAATGCATATCAATATCCGTCAACATGTATATCTTTCAAGTAATTTCTCTGCTTCTCTCCGAAATAAAGAAACCTTTGTTATCTACACCTCTACATGAAGCATCTATAACCCAACAAAGTGATTATTACATTATATGTGCTGCTGCCAAAAATAAAACGTTATTCTATTTCCCTGCAGCAATTTTTCATCTTGTACCAAAGAAAACATATTACAAACACACGTTTCCCGAGCGGAAACCTGCTTTTTTCTCCGCTTGTCCGTAGGTAGCTTTTCCTTGCCCCGATAAAACTTGCTTCACAAACTTTCTCCATAAAGCAACGCTTCTATTGTATTTCCCTTTTTTCGTTCAAGCCCATCACCACCACCACCACTCTCGCTCTGTATGCGCTATCGCCATCATCATCATCGACATCGACATCATGATACATGCTCCTTACACACGAATTTATATATTGTCTATTGCCTTGTGCCTCGTGCCAATGCATATACTTATCTTACATTCGCACACCATGCTAAAATGCGTTACTCCGAAATTACCCGAAGAAACCTTATTCCTTTGGAATGAATAAACGAAACGCAGCAAAATATAGAGCGTGGAATTGGCGTAGTAGTAAAAAAAAGCTCTACTACTACTTACTACTACTACCACTATACCGTCACCACTAGGTCTTCTCCACAACCACTTTTCTTCTTCCTTATTATTATCCACGACACGACATGATGCCAGGGTTTTTCAGCTGACACAAAATCACAACAAAAAACGGGAAAAGGCGAGACTGCTGCGTTGTTTTTTATTCTTTTTTCTGATGATGCACTCTCTCTCTCTCTCTCTAGCCTGGCTAAAAACGACCTTTGCTTTTTACCGTTTTTTATGGTACATATTATTTTAGAGCGAGCCAGAGAGATTCTCCAGCAGTTGAGCAGCAGCAGAGGCAGCAGCTGCAGCACAATTTTTCTCGGTTTTATGTCCATATACAGTAGTAGGCACCTCTCATCACCGTCGTGGTAGTTTGTAGGAGCCCGTTGTCGTATTCCAGAGATTTTTGTTGCATAATAATTCTAGAGATTTTAGTGTACAATAAGCATCTACTTTTAGAGTGATTTTTTTGGCAAAAAAGCAATAAGAGGGCTGTAGTGTAAACATTACAAAACGACCCCAGTAGCAGCGGTGATGATGGTACTGGAGTGGTATTAATAGAAATGGGTCACCCTTACTTTTTTCGTTGGGATACGATGCACAATTAATATTAGAATCAATTTCCTGTAAAAATTAATGAGAGGTTCGATGTAAGTCACATGGGGGCAATTTAGAAAAAAAAGACAGCAGGATAGAGGCTTGCGAAGTGACAATATTATTTTGGAAGGTTGCCCATTTTTAGTGTTGTGTCTGCCATGGACAGTAGGGAAAAGGGGAGGATGGAGCTTTGATAATTATTTAATTTAACGATTAGGATTACAAAATAAGCTTTGTTTTGGCCGCGCGACGACGAGCTTTGATTTGTTCCCAGACTCCGGCCGGACCAAAGGAGATTTTGATTTTGTAGCTGCTGGTTGGCTGGAAGTTTGTGTTTAAAAGTAAATATTTTTGGTATAATTTGTATGTCGTGGTGTCTCCGACTCTGACACCACCAAGGGATCAAACGCAATAATAATCATAATAATAATAACACCGTTATGGTTCGTCCGGAGTGGTCCCCGAATGAGGGTTACTTGCGGAAGTTTGAACGACTGGCGTTTGCTCTGGTGAGAACGCGGCCATTTAAGGAGGTAAGAAACGATTCTGAGAAAAGTGTTTCAAGCAGTCTGTTAAAAATATGCATCACTCATAGCCTGTGCTTGTGTATAATAATTCATTATGATAATTATTTGTCTACAGTCCTCAGAAAATTTCCGTGGTGCTAATCACGTATGGCTGGACAAAGCCAAGGGACTGGCGGGACCTTTCTCTTTGGCACTCTTGGTAGCCATTCCATACGTAACGGAAAACTCCTCTGGACCAATTATCGTTGCTTCATTACTCTTAGCAGCACTTGACGCATTTTTGACAGGTGAGCCGTAAGCTACTATTGATTCCTCATTTCTTTCATGATTTTTTTTTTCAATTTCCAATCCTCCGGCGTATTGTGACAACCTTTATGCATAATTTTAATTTGTGTCGTGTAACTCTGGCTCCGACTGCATGCAGTGTGGTGTTATACCGACTTTGAAAGCCGTCACGGTCACTGTTCAGGAGAGCTCACCAGTTGTATCTTCAGTAGTGCTGGGGAATTCCCCGCGTTTCTGGTCGGTTGGTGGCAGATAAGCGCCTTGTCCTCTGGCTTTGCAGCATGTTGTCGGACACTGAGTTCCATCATGGACTCCGTAACGGGGAGACATGTGGAAACGCTGATGGAGAATACGCTGGGCACGTTTACTCCTCTAGGGGCGCCTTTGGACATAATGGCAGTGTTTATCACGACGGTGCCTACTATCCTGTGTGCTTTGGGAATGGAGGTAATGTACTTACCACCACTTTACGTAGTATAGCAGTAGCATTATGCTGTAATAAGTCAGTCAAGGTCTGCATGTGGTTAACCAAATTTACTGCAAATATAGATCACATTAACCGAGTTTGGCTTTATTACCCTTTTTGTAGTGGCAAATATAACAAACAGAAATCTACACTTAAATTTCTTTTTTTATAAAAAGTAATAATTTAAAAATTAGAATTTTTAATTAAAAAATATGTATTTCCCCGTCCTATCCGAAAAAGCTCCTTGGATTTACAAAAGAATCCCTGGCTTCTGTAATTACAAAATGAAACAGGATACAGTGTCAAAGCATCCACGAAAGAGTAGTCAATATTTAAAGTAAAAAAGGAACAAAAAAACTTACGATGATTAAGCTCATTATCTCCCCGAACGTCGTCATCCGGTGTGGGTCCCTTCGATTGTAGAGCCACCGGTACCTCGTAAGTCCCCACGTCATAATCCCGTACTCTACTGGGATGCGCCGAACTCGTTCTCACGAGCAAGGCCGCCACAGCGATGATCACAAATAGGAGTACTGCGTAAAGTTTCATTTTTCCGACCCGATCCGAAACTCCAAAATTAACCCTTAGCACTCACTATTCCACAACAGCAGCACTATTTAGTTCCTGCAGCGCAGATAGTATTTTTCACTGCTTTTGCTTCTCGTCACTGATCAAGATGCCAACTATAACTAGTTCAGAAATCGAGTCCGGTTTTAAACCATATTATCCCCCTGTTCATTTTCCCATTCAAAGTCAACTATCCACAGAGTTAGTCACTAAAACATGTTCCATAGGGCAGAACACAGGTTGGATTCGCACACCACACCACCCACGCTATTTCTTGTACTTATCACGGTTCGTAACAAAGAGCAAATGAGGAAATGATTTTTTCCTCTCCTTTCATTTCGTCCAACTCTCCTCTTCATTTTTTTCTACTTCTCCGTCTCCTGAACAATTTTTTTCCTCTCGGCGCATATTATGTTGCAACCTATTGTATTATTATTGCCATTATTATTATTCCTTTAACCATATCTCTGACGTAAGAAGCTTACAATTTTGTCTACGTACCAACGTACCTGTCCATAATCCCTCTAACCACTTTTATTCGCTTGTAGTAGGTATGCTCCAAGTAGCACATGGATTTGTCTAATCATTTTACATTATTTCGTACCTTTTTACTCGAACGTTTGTACATTTTATGCATTGCATTCCTAAAATACGTTGGTTGTGCTTGTGCTGCTGATTTTAAAGTGGTTTATTGTTTTTTCATGCATCACTCTTTCTAGGTCTAGGTTGTATAATATATATACTACGAAATAAAATTCTTTATTGTTAGATCACCTCATAAGATCCTGTGCACAAAGTCAAATTCAATAGACCATTATTATTAGACGACCATTCGCAGTAGCGGTAGTATTAATATCATTGCACGTTCAATGAGAAAATCGCCACAAGAGCAAAAATTATGATCAATCATCATCAAAAACAGCAGAGCATAAATATTTTATCAGCTTGTATAGTTTCATACACGTGTGTGCCATACTGACTCTGTCCCAATATAAACATAATAAATATTTAGTTGAATATACAGTATAGCTGACAATATGGGGGTATAATAGGTATGATACTTATGATAGTGGACAAGCACAAAGAAATTTTGCAGAAAAAATGCGTGTGAACTGGCCAGACTTTTTTCTCACGCTTTAAAAGCAGCTTATGAATGATTTGATGATTTGCTTCTTGTTTGAGGGGCTATTTTGTAGCTACTAAAATCTTTATGAGCGTGCAGTGATGATGGTCATAACTGCCTGACTGCCTGTGAGTTAAAGTGAGGATGACCATTGATCATCTCCGCAGCAGTAGTAAAGCTTGTTATAAACAACACGGAATAAACAAAGCAATTTCACGCAACATCCCTACAGAATTAATTTACCGAGGCTTCTTGCTAATCATAGGGGATTTCATCATCGTCTCTAGTACAGCTAAAGCAATGGACAAACACACAGGAAAGATGAATCACGGATTTTATGCATGGATCCTCTTATCTTAAATCTCATTTTTATCCGTTTTCTTCTCTGTCAAACGTAATAATTATTACTTACGTACTACTTGTACACTAACCATCCACGCAAACATGTTCACAGCTTAACTTTGAACAATAAATGGTCGCATCCATTATGATTCTAATTAATTTTCAAGATTGGCCATCAACATCTTCCTTCCTTGTTGACCATCATAATTACGGCTACATGTTTAGATAGTACTAGGACTCATCGTAAAAGTTTTTTTTTTACTGAAACGCCCATTGAATTGACAGCCAGGTATCTTCAAAAGGTACGCTAAAATCCCTCTGGACCAATAATACAACCTTTTTTATTAAGAGAGACGCGCATTAGATAGGTACCTATATAGACACGGTTAACCGTTATAACGAGGTGTTATAATTAAGCAAACACAAAAGGATTTTGTATATTGGTTCGTCGAGTAGGTTGGTAATAAAATTACTTAATTACGTATTTGCTGTTTACCAGAAAAAAATAATCATTGCTACTGGAATACATATGAATATACACAAATGACTTGCATGGCACGCACATGTTTTGGAACACGATAGGAAAGATGATTGCATTGCGGGAAGCCTGTGTAGGAATTCCTTATCCTGATTTGATATGGAATTTGTACAACAATGCATTTTGCAACCAGATTGATTAAAACTGTACATTGTGTGTGTACTCATGTATCAAACGGAGAGTGTAACTGTTTTATGGTTCCGGGTTTACATAATAATTTTCGAGACTGGTTAAACTAGAATGAAATTACTGTCTGATTAAGATTGTATCAAATTAGAAAAAAGGTGTATAAGAAAAAGGGAGTTTTAGCCTAAAATTCAGATTTTGGACTGCCAACAACAACAAGATAATACCTACTTTCTTGGCAAGCCTTTGTTTTGTGATGAAATTAGGTAAAAATGGAATATGAAAATGCGGTAATTTTTATGGGACTTCCTTGATAAAATTTACAAAGAGATTTATTAAAATTGCAAGCATAGACCATCTTATTATGTAAAAGGAATGTGTAGATTAAATGTGTGAGTATTAACAATTATAATTTAAAAATGTATTTTTTTTGTTTCCGGTCTGCAGGACTCTACGTTTCTTCGGTGTGCTCTCTACTCGCTAACGTCCCTCACGACGATGTCAATTTTTGGCTCGGCATTAGCTACCAGTCATCTCTACCCTTCAGTGGACAATATACCCATCGTCCCAGACAGAAATTTATATGCTAAAGTGAGTTGAAACTTAACAGAATACTTCTCTGCTACATGTCTTTAGGTTCTCTCTGTGTGTGTAGGGAAATTCAGTTTTTATCGACAACAAAAGATAAAATGTATTGACCATGATGCTATTATAAAGCAAAATAAGTTGATTCTGATAAATCACTAGAAATCCTTGACATTTAAGCATAATAGCGATACAATGTATCAAACACGCAATGAACCGTGAAGTGATTGAACATGCACGGGGGCTGATGATGATAACCTTAACTAAAAATGGCTACAGCGATTTATACAGTGTTTTATACATTTTTTCCTTTAGCGCGTGGTTATTTTTGTAAATACCCAAAAGAGAGGAGAGGTGCGCTGTAAATGTCAATATTATATTGCGCGTTTATATATGGTTTTGCGTGGTAGTCATTTCTGTAATGAAATTAGCTTGCCATTGTAGCAGCGCGTGTGTGTGAGGGTGGTTAATGAGATAACACACGAACGAAGGCAGTATCTTGGGAGTAGAAAAAATATAATTGATTAATTGGATTTGACAGATACTTTCTGGAGCTTCGCTAGCATGCATAGGGTTTCTGGGGATTTACACGATATGCAAGCCAGATAACGTGACACTCACACAACACAAGCATTTCCAAGTCATCAAGAGGTTCTCGTTATCAGGATGTGTTGTGTCGTGTTTGGCATTTTTGGTGTACTTTGTGGAGTCAACGGTACTCAACAGAGTGCAACAAACTTCCAGGTAGAGAGAAACAGTGTTCTCCTTATCTAAACAAATGCGACTACTTATCTGTCGACGCTGAAGCTTACTATTACTATATTACCATTTCAGTTTATGGGACGGTGATCCTCCTCTTCTATGGCCCCTCGCTGGAGGTTGGCGTCTTGCGGTGGCCTCGCTAGGAATAGCAGCGCTGGCGTTGGCCACTTTCGAATTTCTCATTCCACTGTCCTGTATCGTGACCAGTTTAAGTTGTGATGGCCTGTTGTACAGGAACCTGAGGAAAAATGTATGTTTAATTCAATTAATGATGTTAGTAGCGTGCATCCATTCAGGTGGTACACTGTTCACAAATGCGCTACTTCCTCTTAAACGATTATAGCTTTGGTTAGAAATAAAGTATGATTTTCGCTACCGGTTTGATTAACAGGAGGAAGGTCCAGCCTGGAATTCCATTACACCGCTCGTATTTGGCGGCATTTCCGCCATTCAAGCTTTTCTCATAGACACCAAAGTCCTTCTTGGCTTGACCTCCGCCAGCTTCATGTGTATCAACATTGTAGTTTGCTCCTCGATGCTAAGTTTACGCTACCAGCCAAAGTCATGTCAATCACAGCAGCGTCGCATGGGGCACAGTAGAACCCGACCAGTACCGAGAACCACTTGTGTAATAGAGGGACAACGGGGTGGAATTCGAGGTCCACAAGCAAGACGTCTTCTGACTGTCAGCTTTTTAAAGAATGGATTGGGTAAAATACCCAGAGAGGTAATGCAAGACGCTGCGAGGAACAGTGGCGCTACCGGGATCATGGGAGATCAGCCCACTGACAGAACGTGTTTAATGGATGATGTTGGGCTTGCCCCTATGGATCCTCGGAGAGAGTCCCAAGAGTTCAGCATGGGAAGCAATGTTTCAGGATATGAATCAGAAAGTGATGCGTGTACGAGTGACGCCACAGATGATACTGACATTGATGCCGTGGTGTCTGAGTATCAGGTGCGACTTTAATTCAAGCGCCTTCTATAAATTGAAACAATAAATGATATGACGGACGAATGTGTAACAACTTCCCATGCTATTTCTAGGAAAACATTCGCGTGGCCACAATTAATGGTTCCATCCCCATGAATCCAACTTCCGGCACAGGAAGACGAGTAGCGTTGTCTGTAATAGCTCTCGTACCTTGTTGCTTGGCTCTTGCCACCAGCCTCAACCGGGCACCCAAGGGCCAGATCACGGGAATAATGTTAGCAATATCCTCTGGGCTACTCACGTTTCTTCTGCTGGTTGTTATCAGCCGACAACCACAAAAACGTTATCCATTTTTGGGAATTTCCCAAAGTGGTTGTGGAGGCACTAATGGAGTCAACGGTGGTACTAGCGGGGCAAGTAGTGGTAATGCGGCAGGTTATAATGAATACGACTTCTTGATGAATTCCAATTTTTTCCAACACTCTGTCATTCCTTGGGTGCCGGCCATGGCAATCTTCATTCACTGCTGTTTGCTCCTGGAAGGATTAGACCTGGCAGGTCTACCATTTGCTTTTTGGTTGTCCACCGGTAATTTCCCATAATAGCAATAATTTTGTACAACGTATTCTTATGCTTATTATAAACGAATTCGTTGTCTTCACATCTTGTTTGCAGGATTAATTATCTACTTCAGCTACGGAGTCACCAAGAGCGTCGCAGCTCCTCCTTTTCTAGTCGCGCATGAACGACTTCGTCTCAACACCAGTCATTTAAGGCAACCCGTACTAAGCACGGTTGTATGTGGAAACGACCCGTCCTCAACGGCCACCACCTCCACCAGCTCATCAGAACCTTACGCCCAAATCGATACAATACTTCTCCCTTAAAAACAAAATGTTTCCTTTTGTTCCTATGTCAAGCCACCCACGCACTGCTTCATCTACTTCGTCTGCCAATTTCAAAATGTGATTACCGTTACTTCTTCAAAAAATCGTTGCATACTTTCAAAGACTCTGTTACGATTCCAGTTATTACAATCCGTCTCTGGTGCTGACTAAAAATAGGGATCGAGACAGGTCTTTTCTTACGCGACGCGAGGTCTCATCCCTCACCGGGTGCTTATCATTCATCTGCTTTGCCTTGCCTACCTCTCTGATAATCAGACGTTGTTTTTATATTTAATTTTACAAGCGCATGTCTCCATCCTCACTACCTGTGCGTGACGCAATCTAGTCATAAGTTTACATCTTGTTCTCGTCCCACATTATACCTGTTGTCGTCTATCAAAAACTTTATTTGATCAGCGTGTAAGCATATGTATTACAAAAATGGTTCAATTTTAATCTCTAAGAAAAAATTACACATTTAGACACTAACTAATTACACTAGTAACTATACTGTAACTGAAGACAAAAATTTGCGGTGTGATAGCGGCACGTTCCACGTGCACACACTCACGATAATACTAACCGTACTTTTTCAAAAAGGAACCGTTGAATACGAAGGTGATAAATACCAATAAAAATATATACTACTAACTAATTTGCCATTAAAACAGGCTACGAAAACTTTACACAGGTTTATTTATTTATTTAAGACTTCTAATTAAACTGTTGAATTTGATTACAAAAATTTTAAACTGTTATATATACTAACAATATCGTCTCGTCTGTATATAAAACTTATTATTTAATCTGTGACACAACCGGAAATGAATTTGTCGAAACAATTCATTTTTTTTCTTACGATGATGAACTCTACAAACAATCATTGGAAACATTCCAAATCAGAAACAATAACAATATTACTATTTAACTACAACTACTTACATTACTATTATAACTACAATTTAATTACTAATCAATTGTGTATTATTATTCTTTACAATATACGAAAAGTTAAAACTGTGCTATGCAAAAAATGATACAATGTACTAACTTGTTGGAAGAAATAGATAAGTTATTTATTTAAAAAATGTGGCGGGAAAGAAGATGTGAAACGCGTTCGTTCAATAAATATATAAATAAATATATATATAAACTTACATTTAGAAACGTTCAAAACGAAATAATAACTACTATTGTATTATATGAAATTTGTAATAATAATTATAATCAATTATTACAAATGTGCAAGTTTTAAAAAATTGAGACGTGAAGGAGTCCATGTGAAAAAAACTATGAATATACAATTTTAATAAATCATTCTTCTTCAGCACGTCGCAAGGTTGACTTGTGTTATTATGATCGTCATTATATACGTAATTCAATTTGTATTTATGGAAAATGAATAAAATAAACTTTTGAAAAGTGTAAATAAAGGAGGCGAGTTGGAAGTTGGAAGAAAAATTGGTAATTGGAACAAATTGACCACATTCACTTTCATGCAAAAAAGAAGAAAATCTCACTTTGCCCCAGCAAATTTTCGTTGGCGATTTTTCGGACTTTTCATCTTTTCGCGCCTTGTTCACTTCTTGTCTGTTTGTCCTATTATTTGACGTTTTAAAAGTGAACATGGTTACATTTTAGTGTAAAATGAAACTATGTTCGCTCGCAGTAGAAAAATGGAGTTTGAGTTTACTCATTTTTCCTTCATCATCATCTAGACGATTCACTTCACGCCTCTTTTTTGCTGTGGGGTTTCCACCAACGAGAGGCTCCCTACATTTTGCTAATGTTTTTCTGCTCATATATTTCCATGACCAATATGAGAATAACTTGGAAAGGGTCCAGCGAACACAAACAATATTTTTAAATCAGTGTTTTTTAATATATTTCATCTTTATTCAAAATTATTGTCTTAAGTATTGCATGTACTAAGGAAGGGGCAAAAGATACCTAAGTGTGTAACGAATTAAACTGATGTTTTCATAAAGGAATATAGTTATTATGTCTGCAAAACCGTCAAATACACAACTATCCGTGACCAAGAATGATCCTGATGAGGATCCTGAAAAGCAACAAAGCGATGGGGAAAATGGAGAAAAGTCATTGCAGCAGGTGATGAACACACAACCGAATGCTGAGGAAACGTCCAGAGAAGATACAAGTTCTGGGACAGTTGCACTGGCAGCTCACAGGTCAAATACCACTAGTGAAAAAATAGACTCGTTGTACTCAACGGTGACGATAGAAGATTTGGGGGATACGGGCTCCTCAGATGTGACCACGTCTGCTTCCCGAACAGCAGTAGGAGTAAGGATTGACAACGCAAGTAGCTTTGTTGGTGTCACAATGACCTCCAATGGAAATCATAGTGGCAATAATAATAGCATGGCTTTAATACCGGCGTCCCAAGTCCCTGGACCAACCAGTCAAATGATTCCGATTGCTTTGCTACGTAAATCTTCTGTTGGCGCCCCGACGACCTTGACAGAGCCAGATGATTGTTCAACAACAGCCGCCGGGGCGGGATTGATGCAGTTGATTACAGGAAATAATAAAGTTGCGCCAGCACAGTCTGCAGGGTGTAGTAATCTTTTCAATCTTGAATCGGGTGGTGGAGGTGGAGGAACGCCAACTTCCACAGTTGGTGCGGTACTCATGCTTATCCCTAAAAAGTCGGATTCCGTGTTTGTTGACATCCCTAGCACAGATGTGGACAACAATAGGCCGTTGGAAAGTCGGACCCTGGAGCAACAAGCGGATTCCAATTCTTCTTATCCAAATCCACCTAACTCAGCCTTAGTCAAACCCACGCATAGTTATGACTCATATGAGGAGGTCTGCCGCATTTGTCATGATAATCCGACTAAAATGGAGTTGATTTCGCCATGTTTGTGCAAAGGTGGGTACGATAGAAAATTGCAGAAGTTTTTGGGATAGTTTATGAAATAGTTTTTGGCAATAATAACTCTCTTAACATTGGACTCTTCATAGGCTCCATGAGCAAAGTCCATAGAGCTTGTCTTGAGCGATGGTTGGCAGAATCTGGTAAAAATTCCTGTGAAATATGCAATTATGAATATAACACGGTCCGGAAGCCAAAGGTCAGTGGAAATTTGTAAAAACTTAAAAGAAAAGCGTTATTTTCTTGAAAAGATTTAAACTCAAAACTGCCCGTTTCTGCTTAGTACAAAGGCTGCAAAAGTTTATACCAGTGGATTCGGCACCCGTTATCACCTACTGACATCAGGTTTTGAACAAAAAAAATTAGAAATTAAAAGTTTCATTTAAAATCATAAAAAGCCACTTAATCTAACAATAAGTTGAAATATGTTGCTGGACTATCGTGGATTGAAATTCTTATGTAAATTTTTACAGAAATTTGTTTTTTGACATCGCCTGTTTCTTTATTTTGACCCCATTGGCGGCCATTTCAGCTTGGCTATGTATTGTGGGGGCGCAACACTACACTTTTGGTGTAATTTTTCATAAAATTATGTATCTTTTAACAATATGTGTAAATTAGAAGAACCTTTTAAATAATTGGTTTGTAATTTGAAGGAGGAGCGAAGACGTCGAGCAAAATATCATAATGACCCCTCTTTGTGGGATATACGTGGTCACGGTCACGATTCTCGAGGTGATGCATCCAATGCCACTTGGACATCTGTGGGATTGCTGAGTTTGACCGGAACATTAATTGTGGCATACTCTGTGAGTTACCGTTCTAAATTTTAGATATTATAAACGTATTTTAAACTTGTCATGTCACTCATTTGAAGCAGACACTAAATTTGACCCCGTATGTCTTTCAGGTTTGGCTTTTTGTAGCAATAAAATATCACATTCAAGCGTGGAAAGAGTGGCAACTAAGAAACTACACGGTCACAATCGTACCGCTGGATGATGGATGCATGGGTCGACCCCCTCCACCGCGTCCCCCGAGAAGTCACTCGAGCAATAATAATAATAATAATAACGACCGCATGTTGGGTGGCGGTAGTGAAAACGGTCCAATGAACAATTACAATTTCGACGCTAACCCCAATATTTTACGATATTCTGGTCACAACTCTATTATTCACGGGGGTAGTGGAAGAAGCATATTTCGTCAAAATCGTCAAGGTCGTCGAAATTACAACCTCCCTCCTATTTTCAGTCGTAGTCATTTTCTCCGCCATCCTCCGCCGGGTTACACGATCAGTGAAACGACATTGTTGTACCAGGCCCTCTACGGAACAGACTCGGATGCCTTTCTAAACGAAAATTTCCTTGCTTTTTTTGCTGATAGCTCGGGTGATGTTACCGCATCTTCCTCCCAAGCCACGGGAGAATATCAGCCTCCTCACCAGTTTGCTGTCACAGCAGTACCTCCAATGGATTCAGCAACGGTATCAGAACAACAGCAGGTAGCCGTTCCTTCTTTAATTGCAGCCAGTGATAATGGCTCCCTCCAGAAAGAAGAACCCCCGGCACCACCGAGGACGACATCCTTAAACAACAATCCACAGATTAATGTCCCCTCTGCAGCAACAGTAGTCGTGGAGGTGCCAACAGTAATTGAGGATCTGGGAGGGCGAGAAAACAGTATAAATACGAGGTCTCCAGAAAAAGAAAGTAGTGATCGTGCACCCCTGTCCGTTGTTTTTGTGGAGGACGAACACAACAATGACAATACGCAGATGAGTAAACAGCAAGCGGAGCAGAATAAAATGCAAAACTAGCAAAACAAATTAAGTGTTTATTCCGATGAACGAAATATTAAAGGGGGAAAACTTTTTTGGAACATTTTAATAAAAATATTAACCATATTTGACCTATTTTTGGGAAAGGTATAACATGTGCGATAAGAATACAGTGAAGTATTCATGATATTTTTATATTAGTCAAGCTGAGTGATGATAAGATAATCAACAAGAGCAAGTATGGTAGATGGTACAGTACAGTAGTGTAAAGCTACAGAAGAATATTTTTTAGGGCTGTCATGAGTCAATTACGCAACTTGTTTTTCACTTTCAGTAGTATCTTTCTGTAGCATCTCTTGTGATGATGATTCGATGATATAACCATTTACCACGTCGGATAAACAGAAAACCGCAATAAAATTGTCTACACAGCTTGTTCTGGCCCATTTGCACATTTGGTTGGTTTTCAGACTGACACACCTCCTGCTTAAAAACTCAGATCAAGAAGAAGAAGAAGCTTATCAAGATTGTTAAAATAAATTCTTTGGGGAAAACATTGTTGTCCTCATGGTCTTTATCATAGAGACCATGTGACGAGGGGTGGTGTGACGTCAACGTACTGAGGGACCTGATTTCCTTGCCAAAAATGTGAAAATCTAGAGAATTTATACACTTCGTGATAAATGCGTGATTGTGGTTGTCTGTCAAAGTCTTATGGCAAAAGTTATTTGCTGGGTCATTATGTAAAAAATCAACTGATTGTTTGATTACTACATCAAGACTGACTGGTATTTGTGAAAGTGTGTGAAAACAAGTGTTTCTACCATATAGGTATTAACTAGACATTTCAAGTAAAATATGCCAACTCACATTAGTCACATGATGATTATGATAAATGGCAAATCTGGGTATTACAGCGGCACACTCAACGATTTTTTGTAAAAGATTACACTTAATTATAAGATTTTCTTGGAATTTCAGTAACGATCAGTGTGAACGATCTGAACATGTATTGTATGACTACGTAGTAATGGCTTTCATTTCTAGCATCGCCTACAGTAATTCATTCCAGGATTACACGATGTGTTACATACCAGTACACCATCCTTCAGGACAGAACAGAGGTTCAAAAAGTAATGACTAAAATTACTTGTCTGTAAAGCTAAATTACCAACATTTTCTTAGGCGAAAGATCAACTAGGTCGACTGTCTAATAAAGTAGATAACGATTTCCTTATCGGTTTTAATTTACTAATAGAAAGCAGTAATATCGATGGGCGAAAATAACGTACGACTTTCCGAGAGAGAGAGTCAGCGTCCGCTTTTACAGTTGCGATTGGGATTAAATGCAGAGGAATACGTACGCGTAACACAATCCAACAGTTCGTATAGATACATTAAATAAGCGTAAAGTATTCCTGTCAACTTATTTGTCAAAAGCGATCAATGAGTTCGGCAACTTATGACTTGTAGGCTCCACATCTCACACACAGGTCACCCAGCCACATATAACATTTTACAAGTAAAAACGAGCTGAGAGCTGAGCTGGTACGCTGATGATCGTCGTCCTTTTCTTTTTTCAACTGGATATTTAGATCTTGTGGTTGTGCTTGGTACGGCTTGTAGCTCTGAAAAGGTTTGGATTTTAACTTGTGATATTCTACAGATAAGCTCAACGAATCTAAATATCATAGACAAAACAAGTACAACAGTTATATACATGTTTTATATATAATGTACAACATACAGCTACAGTACCTAAACCCAGAGTTCAATGTGGATGGCCTTGAATCGGAACAACTGCGAGGTGTGTGTGTGTGGATTGCTTTTGTCTTCTGAGTCAGTTCTTTACTTTGATATAATACATATTTTCCTAAATCACACGATAAATGCGATGCCATTTTAAAAGATACGCAGCTGCAGTAAGTGTTGTAGTATTTAACCGGAATTTCCTACGTTGCGTTCTCCAGTCCATTCCATTTTTAGGCGATATAAATGTAACAAAAAGGGATAGTGAAACTCGGAAATTTCCAGTTTCAGGTTGCAGTAAGCAACCTACTACCTATATCCCTGATTTGGTGAGTAATAATAAAAAAAATTGGTTATTTGTCACGGTACTAAACACTTGAAGCCATCCCAGTATGTATTACACATTTACAAATATAAAAATTAAAGCTTCCTATGAAAGTATTGAGACACGCTAAATCTATTATGTCGCGTCATGTCAGCATGTGGCTTCTTCTCTTCTAGTTTTATTCATATTATCTTACCATATCATGCTCCAGTCAACAAGCATTCCTCCCATCGAAATGCATATTGCTCCGTGTGGAGCTGTGCAAACTGTTATGTAGAAAAATCAAGTTTTTGGCTTTTTTAAAAATATTTTTCTATTTACTACTGGAGAATGATGGGTACCCTACACCATATACATGTGTACTACAATACTCCATACTAATCTTTTTATAAAGGTGAAATGTGATATGGTTTTGTGACTGAATAAATTAAATGTAAAGTGCACTACCAACGGAATGCGTGTGTGTTTGTATTGTGACTACAATGTACACATTCGGTTAGTTGGACAGTGATGATAACTCATCTCTCTTCTGGTCCGGATTCTTTTTCTTTATAATTTTAAGCCGTCCTGCAAATCTATACATCCATACGTACATGATATCTGTATAATAATCCAAAAAATACATGATAATCGAGGGGAGCATTTTCTTATTAACTGTTCGTAAACTTTCTTTTTCTTTACGCTGCTGCTGCTGCAGTCATCGCATCGTCTTCAACAACAAGTTATATACGAGCTATAATCTAACGTACGAGCGAACTAACATGTAGGTTACAAACATTAAATCTGGATACTGAGAAAGATAAAGTGTGGCAGCAGCACAGAAAAGGGAATTGGATCTGAAGAAGTCAGAGTGCGTGATTATCAAACCAGTATGTAGGTATCAAAATGTGTTCTGGTATCCTCTCTTCTCCATCTGCACATGTAGGTAAGTTAAGGTCTGTGTCGTCTCTGTTGAACAACCGCATGTTTGTTCGACATCCTTCTCCTATGAGCCAGGTTTGGTTGATGATGATTATGTCCAGTCAGTCGTCTTGCAGTAATTTCCATCCTTATAACCCAGCCGTTCATGCTGGGATCGTTCTTTCTTGTGCAGTGAGTGACGGAGTGAGCTGGTTGGTTGTGTAGTAAACTTGCTTACCTAATTTGGCTTCTTCCTTTAGCAGTTCCATTGCCATCACCGCCATTGTGCTTGTCTTGTCAAAGCGATTAGTGTTACACCTACCTCGCATGTCGCAATCTTTAGGGTATCCGCTCATTAAGACGTAAACGAATATTAAACAGCAGCAATTTTAACTGGTTATCATATACGTTCTTCAGGACAACAAGCAGTGAAAAATCAGAAAAATGCCGGTCACTGAAATTGACTTAAGTGTGGGGCCAATTAAGGTCCTCCTTATTGGAAGCGGGGGCAGAGAGCATGCTATTGCGTGGAAATTGTCACAATCTCCAAAGGTAATGGCGAAATGGCGATACAGTCAGTTAAGTCAAATATGTGAAGATGCTCACTGTTTAAACTTTAAATTATATTTTAGGTGGCGCACATCTATGTCGCTCCCGGTAATGCTGGAATTGGACTGGAGAAAAATGTTACTTGTGTTAATCTGGACATTGAAGACCACAAGGTGGGCGCCTCATTAACATGCAAAGATGTTCAAACGAATCCTGTGATCATTTTTCATTTTTGTTGTGTTTATCTTCTTTAGGAAGTGGTTGCGTGGTGCCAAAAGAACTCCATTGGTCTAGTGGTTGTGGGACCCGAAGATCCCCTTTCCAAAGGAATAGTGGATGTACTAAACAGTGCCAAAATACCTGTATTTGGACCCCGTCGCGCCGCCGCACAGATCGAAGCGTCGAAACATTTTTCCAAATCCTTTATGGAGCGTAACCACATCCCCACCGCGAAATGGAAATCATTCACAAAGACAAATGAGGCAAAGTATTTCATTGAACATGCCGACTTCCCAGCTCTAGTGGTGAAGGCCTCTGGACTGGCGGCAGGAAAGGGAGTCATTGTGGCTGCAAATGCAAAGGAAGCATGCCAGGCAGTGGATGAGATTGCGAATTCTTTTGGAGAAGCCAGCGAAACCATTATTGTGGAAGAGTTGCTGGAAGGAGAAGAGGTTTCTGTGTTGGCCTTTTCAGATGGTAACACCGTATCTGTGATGAAGGCGTCACAAGATCACAAGAGATTAAAGGATGGTGATGAAGGACCAAACACGGGTGGGATGGGAGCGTACTGCCCATGCCCACTGTTGTCTGATAGTGACATGGACACAGTAACGGAGACCATTATGAAAAAGACTATTCAAGGATTAAAGGCTGAGGGGTAAGCTGAAACTTGTCGTATGATCATTCCGTGACATATGAGCTGGGAGGGACTTTTATTTAATATATTTTCTCTCGTAAAGTGTTCGCTACATCGGAGTTCTTTATGCTGGACTCATGATGACCCGTGATGGACCGAAAGTCCTCGAGTTCAATTGCCGCTTTGGTGACCCGGAAACCCAAGTTTTACTCCCCTTGTTGGAATCGGACTTGTTTGACGCATTTTCCTCTTGTATTAACGGAACGCTGGCAGATTTAGAACTGAAGTGGGTACCCAATACATACACTGTTGGGGTTGTGATGGCCAGTGCAGGGTATCCGGGTTCGTACGCCAAAGGCAAAGAAATCACCAGACTTGGAGAAATTACCAATCTGCCAGGTCACGTGGTTTTTCACGCAGGCACAAAAAATGATGGGGATAAAATTGTTACCAGTGGCGGTCGCGTTCTCATAGCCGTGGCATTGGCTCAAGAATTGGCTCTCGCCTCCGCTAAAGCCTTGCACGCCGTCAGCACAATCACTTTTGAAGGTGCCCAGTTTAGAAATGATATCGCCAAAAAGGGAATTGCCAGGTAGAGCAAAAATTGATAGAAATAACATACTGACTGTATGTCAACTCCTCCATGAAAACTCCCATGCATAAGCAGCTTATCGTCAAAACTAATTATTTATTTAAATCCGCATGTGTGGCCATGCCCATGCAGATCTTTACTTCTCAAGGGCAAGATGACGTACAAGGGGAGCGGTGTAGACATCGATGCTGGTGACAATCTCGTGCACCGTATTAAGGCCTTAACAGTCACCACCCGGCGACCTGGATGTGTTGGGGATATTGGCGGGTTCGGGGGCTTGTTTGATCTTAAAGCTGCCGGATACAAAGATCCCATCATCGTTTCCGGAACCGATGGAGTGGGCACAAAACTCAAGGTAAACTTTTATTGAAAAAGCGACAGATACATAACCCCGATACTGTATCCATAATGAAGGATTAGGTATATCCAAGAAATACTCAAAAGATGATATGATGTGCTCACCAGGCCAATATCTGGCAAAAGGTGAAGGGTATGACATTCATGAAAAATGCGTCGTCGTCCCACAAATGTATGAGTGGATTATTATTTTATTATCACAGATCGCTGAAGCTACAGGGATCCACGACACGATAGGAATTGATCTGGTGGCAATGTGCGTCAATGACATTCTCGCTCACGCTGCAGAGCCAGTCTTTTTCCTGGATTACTTTGCTTCTGGCAAGTTGGACGTGGATGTGGCTACACAAGCTTTGATCGGTGTGAGTGAAGGATGTCGTCAGGCTGGATGTGCTTTGATTGGTACGTAATTTAAACGTTAGAATGATAAATGGACGCATTTGTTAGACATTCCAATTCATATTATGTATCGTCAGGATAGACAACGCCGCCAATGCAAAGGCAGACCATTAGGATATCAAAAGATTATGAAGATTATGCAATGTTTTTTGGTGTGTGTGATAAGGTGGGGAGACCGCAGAAATGCCAACTGTGTACGAACCTGGTGTATACGACTTGGCTGGGTTTGCCGTTGGTGCCGTGGAACGAGGCAAGCAACTCCCTCTTACTGACAAAATTGAAGATGGGGATGTTATCATTGGATTAGCATCCAGCGGGGTGCACAGCAATGGTTATAGTCTTATCAGAAAAATTGTGGAGAAGCACGATCTGAAATATGACGGCCCATGTCCATTCAGCGATGATCCCAATGAAACCTTGGGAAAAGCGCTGCTCACACCCACTAAGATTTATGTGAAATCCCTCCTACCCGCTCTGAGAAGTGGGCGTGTCAAGGCCTTTGCCCATATCACTGGTGGCGGTCTCACTGAAAACATTCCCAGGGTATTACCCAAGAAATTGGGAATTGATATTGACGCCCAGAAATGGAATATTCCTCCAGTTTTTGCGTGGGCAGCTGGCGCAGGAGGAATTAGCGAGCAGGAAATGCTGAGAACCTTCAACTGTGGTTTGGGTGCAGTTATTATTGTTTCACCACAAGAACAACAGCACGTGATCAGTATGATTTCAGATGACGCTTTTGTTATTGGAAAAGTTCGAAACATCTATGGAGGTAAGATATTTAACCTGATAAAGGTATTGCTCATTGGTCACGTTTTGATGCATTTTTTATTGTAATGTTAGATGATCCACGAGTCCGCGTTAAAAACTTTGCTGACGTGATCGCTCCCACAATGAAAAAGTTCACCGCCTACCCGCTCGGTCTCACACAGAAGAAACGTGTTGTGAGGTACAACAATTAAAATTTTATATAATTACAGTAAAATGTTTTGGGATCACGTCATTAAGCTCCTATCGTTTAATTTCACTCTAGGCGGAGGTGGATGCAGGTGCGATCATTGCCCAAGAAGTTGTTCCAGTGGAAATCGGAGACACGGTTGAAACACTCCAAGAACGAGTGAAAACTTTTGAACACCGAGCTTACCCTAGAGCCCTGGAACTTCTTGCCCGTAACAAATTGCGTCTTGGATCTGATGGAAAAATTGTTTGGAATCTTTGAAATTATTAGCTAGACTGTCAATATAGCTAGAGACTTTTTAATAATATAGCTACACCAATGTACATTGTTTTGCCAAAGGGATTTATTGTAATAAATCATAATTTAAAAACCACAACCATTCATCAGTTTGTAAAATTGCCAATTGTCAAACAATTACTTTCCATGTGACTCTCCCCCTTCACTGGACACCCCGCAAGTTGAACGGGTTAATGTAATGTATTTGCACTACGGACCAACACGTAAAAATGCAAGTTCATTTTTCATTTCACGTGAGCTTCATATTTTTTCTAGTAATACACACGTAATGAAGCAAGGTAGAGTAGAATGCAAGCGATGTTAAACATTCAATTTTCTTCACTTTTAGAAAGGTTCGAAAGGGGGAAAGAGAGTTTGGTTTTTTCCGTCGATTTTAAAATAAAAACACTACTATCTTTGAGAGACGAGCTATTACATCATGCCGCACGTTTTATTTTTCCTTTAAAAACATTAAATGACCCCATGACCGATAATTTTCGCTGCCCTCAACGAAGAGGATTCTAAATCAGTTTCCTTATAGGGCAAATGAATGACACCTTTTACTGATAAAAGAAAATTGAAAAGATGATTTTGGCTTGTTACGCCGCCGACCATTGAACAAGGTACCCTCTGAAGAAGAAGAAGAAGTAGCCACTCTTGTGTACATCGGACATATGTATATTCTAACATAATATATCATTTATCATATACCATTTTATCTAACGTTTGTAAGTGCTTTACAAACTGAAAGAGAAATCTTCAAACCGTCGAATATCAATAACCGTTTCTGCAAAGTTGTGAAAGCGTGAACATACGCAGCAACTTACTAAAATCGTAAAGTCGTATGACAAAAGGTAATTACCACTTCAATATTTTATTCGTTTTTTATCATTGTGTACTATTTATAATAATTATGTGACATGTGCTGATGTGCATCGTTTAAGTAAAAGAAAGTAATTATCGTGATCATTTTGTAAACTTATAATTCACCTCCAAGTTAACAAAACTTATTTCAATTCGTTGATATCTCATGACCGGCCACGCGTAATTCTTCAGTGGCTGCAGCAGCGCAGGTTGCAATAGTTGATAGTCTTGATGATGATGATGATCAATAAAGCATTGATACATGACCGGCCACGCGTAATTCTTCAGTGGCTGCAGCAGCGCAGGTTGCAATAGTTGATAGTCTTGATGATGATGATGATGATCAATAAAGCATTGATTGAATGTGGCAAAATCAGATTTTATTACCGAGACAATAAACTTTTTTTTATGATCAGCACGAGTTTGAAAAAAACAACAGCCACAGCATTTACGTCAAGGTCAGCCAAGCAGTAATCGTTAATAAATTAGTGATCACTTGTTTTTATTACGAAAACGTCCCATTTAAAACTGTCTGCCTTGTTTGCTTGCATGTTTCTCAATTACACCACACCATTTTAATTACCTTTTGTTGAAATTCCTATTACTTTTGTAAGCTACCGTTATTACAATATTCAATATTCTGCTTTTGATGTTATCCGGTAGGTAAGTGCGTGCTGCCGTTATTTCATCCGTAAAAGCTATAGTGTAGTTCGTGTGTTATTAATATGCGTCATAAACAACGCATCACAACGCGCGTCATCTGTTTTTCGTTTTATAGCGAATAGACTACTTAATTGAGTATTGTTGTTTTTATGTGTTGTCACTTCTATAGCTGGTAACGTGTTTTTGGAATCCGTTAGTACTTCCGGCCTGTTGTGTGCTCTTATCATATCTTCAACTGTTGTCCTGCTGTAACTCCAAATCTTCACATTTATTACAATACTAGTTTTACAAGGATTGATATTTTATCTTCACGTCCTCGTAGTAAGTTTTAAAAAATCTAGCGTTGCTTTTCTTCAACAGTTCATAGTAATTTCAAAATGGAAGGATCGACAAATGGTGAAGGCTCAAGACTAATTACCAATGAAAAGATGCCGTCCCCTCCAACACAACTGCAACCAACTGGAAGTGTACCGTCAATATTTTTGGGTCCTGCAAATAGTCATAACAATGTGGTTCCACTTGGTGATAACTGTTCGAGTAACAACCAAACTACTCAAACAGCTGCTTGGACTTCTACCGCTGAAGGACAGCGAGTTAGAAGCCCACCTAACGTGGGAGGTACGCCCGATCTTTACAAGATGAAAACCTGTGTCAGTACCCAATGTGGAAATGGTGGTGCATATGAGGGGTTGGCTTCGGCCATTCCTATTAGTGGGGGATGTCAACCTTCATTTCAAAGTCGGATGTATCCTTCGCACATGCAGCAACAGCAGCAAATAGCAATGCCTGTGCGATCATTGCACCAACCTCATCACCATCACGGAGTTTCCGGGCAATGTAACCCTCACCATGCCCAACAGCCTGGAACTGCTACAGCTATTTCCATTGCTCCTCATTTAGATAGAATGATGCAGGGTGGCTCATCTGCCGTAGCTGTTGCCGCTGCGCAACAAATGCGGTCCATGGTCATGAGCCATTATCCCTCGGCTTCCACAGGTTATCCACAACCTCATCTGTCATCGGGCCCTGCTGCCTCTGGCTACTACTCCCAAGCAGTAAACACTGGAACTGGAAATGGTCCGTTCATGGATTATTCTCATACACAACATCATCACCCCAATGGGCAAGGAATATCCGCTGCTGCAGCTGCCGCTGTACAATATGCGCATCAGCAACAACGAATAGCCACTTCTACTGCTGCCGCCGCTTCTCTCAACCCTTATCGACACATTTCCGTTCATCATCAGCAAAAAATGATCAACACAAGTCAAGCTGCAGCGGCCTACCAAAGTGCATACCAGCAACACCAACATCAATACAACCAATATCTCCATCATCACCATCATCATCACAGCATGGTACCTTCGCACCCCCCTCATACCACAACCGGGATGGTACATCAGCGTTTGCTCGGAATACCTTTGACTAATATACAACAGCAACAACAACAACAAGCTTACACAAACAGGACCGGCCAACCGGTTCCGCACATTTATCAGCATCCGCATAATCATGTTTATTCCGCAATGTGCCAGCCCCCTCCTTTAATGTCTACTTACACCGGTGCCGCTCAGCATGCTCAACCACAGCAGCAGCCAACGGCACAACACTTGGGAAATGCAATAGTTAGCCCGGGAACCACGTCTGCCTGTTCCAATAATTCACAATCTGGGCCATTACTTGATGTGAACAACAATAAAACAACCGATTCTTCGTCTTCCGATATTCCAAGAACTAAAGTCATTAGTAAAAAACATGTCTCTGCTGAATCACCTATTCACAGGAGTCATCAAAGTAGCTCCACGAAACTTAGTTCTATTAAAGTAAGAGTTTCTTCCCCGGATAAACCAATTAGAATTAAAACTACCAAGTCAGTAACCAAACTGCGGGATAGACCCCCTCGATTGGTGGTGGGACAAAAGAAGAAAAGCGTCGGAAACATTAGTGGAAGTAGTAGTAGTCGAAAACTGAAATCACTGAAGGCCCTAAGTGCTGCTGTTTCTAGTGGGGTCGCCACAATTGATGTGGATAATTTGTACTCCTGTAGCAAGAGACTTCCCAGTTCCGCTGTCATCGAAGTCGAGGGAGGCGACGTAAAGAAGTGTAAAAAGACTGTAAAAACAGACAGTGTGGCCGACCCCGTAATATATAATGCTGATCCTGCTGATAGCCTCTTGTCAACATTGGAAAGCAGCGACAACGCAAAAATTAACAGCGATCGTGTTCCAGAAATTGAACCCATGCGAGATGCAGACAGGCTCCCCGCAGATACGAATAATAATAATAATTGTAATAATTATTTTATGGGTGAGCAAAATACAAAAAATATCGACGAGTATGTCCCAACCCCGGAGGAAATGCGTCGATATCTGGAACGCCTAAACACGTGTAATAACCTCCATATACCTCTCTTTTATGCGTATTCTGTTTTCCACGGAAAGTTGACAAAAAACAAAGTTGCTGTTCATTCAACCTCGGGAAATAGCAATAACAGCACAGCGGGCATTTCTGAAGGTACNTAACAGCACAGCGGGCATTTCTGAAGGTACTTATAAAACCACCACTATTGCCTGTAGTGCCGCTACTGCAATACCTTATCCGTTTTCTTATTACCATCATTGTTACCTTCATCAGCTTCAGACAGCTAATGTATGCGCCAGCGTTTGCTGTAATAATAATAGCTTTAATAGTATTACTAATCTTAATGATATTAATAACAATAATAATGATTGGAACACATCAGCGCTATCTGCAGCTGACTTGGAGTGGAACAACTTTCAAAATGACATGGCAGTTCTGGAAGCCTATTTCCCCCTTGTGAGTACCATGGACCAGTCGGAACGGGCGGAAAAGCTAGATACGATTTACACTTACGAAGGACAGCTTAAATTAATGAACGCTCCT
Organism: Callyntrura sp. NNG-2020; assembly: GCA_027744055.1. NCBI lineage: Eukaryota > Metazoa > Arthropoda > Collembola > Entomobryomorpha > Paronellidae > Callyntrura > Callyntrura sp. NNG-2020. Next base: position 59,349 of record JAHZNE010005427.1, read on the forward strand.
GCTCCGCCTGTTACTACTGCTACTTGTGTTCCTGTTACGGGAAGTGATTCAATAAGCACCCCTTGCACCTGCGTGCCTGATACAACATCTTGTTCCTGTTGTTATAACTATATGCCTGGTATGATGATGACAACCTTGGCCACGCCTCAGCAGTGTGTGACATTGAACGATACGGCGGCTTGTAGAAATACCAGTTTTGTGGACGAGTCCTCTCCCCCTCAGTATGGACTAGATCCTGGATTTCAACCACAGACGTCATATATGAGTACGCCGTTATCTTCAAGACGGGGTTATATGGGCAGTGTACCGTACGACACTGGAAATAACTATTATTGCAAGCCGGAAGGTAACAGTGGTGGAGGTACCAAACCTCGACCAGCAGCCAGAAAGAGGTCTTCAAGCTACCCTTCTCGCAAAAGTGGCCGGAGGTCTAGTGGCAGCAGGGATCATCTCAAGTCAGAAACCGAAAGTTTTTTGGATGAACTCATTTCTACAGCAAAAGAAGAAAAAGTGTCCAAGGAAAGAAATAACAGTGGGGACATTGCTGCCCCAGAGATTCAATGTCAGGTAGACTTTCCAAGTCTGGAGTCATCTGTGGCGGTTACGTATAGTAAACGACTAGCAAAAAAGGTGATTGAATGATAATGAATACTAGTTAACATTGAAAAATGCCTCTGAAACATGAAACAACATCACCTCTACGTACGTATAAATTAATAATAATAAAAAATAAATGGAATCTTCTGTAGGGTAAGCATGACGGAAATTTGTCGGGAAGAGAAGAGTATGTGGCTTCGTCCTCTACAGGAAGTGAAGAAAGTGAAAGCGGAAATACCAGCGTTTGTTCCTCTTCCTCTCAGTCTCCACATAACATCTCCAGTGATGATAATTTTGATGGAGGAAGTGAAATAACACCGGTTGACTCTGGCCGTAGACCTGATGACTTTCCCTCTTCTAAAACAGGTCATCCCCTTATTATGCCGTCTCCTTGTGGCCATTATGATCCTGGTTCAGAAACGTGCTTTACGGGACCAGAGCACCTATGGGATGATTTTAGAGGAGACGAGGTTGTAACTATGCAGGCTGAGTCTTTTGGTAAAAATTCTAACGCAAGTTATACTACCTACTTCATATTTTTGAAAAGGAAAAACTTTATATAATTTATCATTCAGCTCTGAGTGTAGCTTCAACACAGCATAACATGCAGTATATTTTTGTGTTTACAGAAACTCCATGCGTCCCTGTAACAAATTTCACTCCCGTGATTTCCCATTGCACTTGTCGCCGTCCCGATGCCGTTTGTCCTACTCGACCTCCCCCAGGATTTGAGCACTTGGCTCGACCAGCATTTCCTATCGAACTGTACGATCCCAGTCTTCTGGGGACTCTAATTGGAGGACAACTTCCCCGTGAAGTACTCGCTTCTCTCGAAACTGCCGCGTCCAAAAAGCAATTTGAAGAAATGGAAGAACTTCTCCAGTCTCTAACTTGCTGCGAGAAGCACGCTGTGGATAAAATGCTCAATTCCAGACGCTCCTCTCTTTCATCATCTGACGACACAGAAGAGGAAACTGATGAAGACGATTGGGATACTTTAGAGAAAGCAATTAAAACCGTTTTAAGCGACTGGACAGAAGAGTTGGACTTTCGGAAGAGAATGCAAGGTATTCTCTTTACTTTGAACTTACATGACGTATTTGGCGGCTGTTGCAAACGATTCATACCTTTTGAACAGCCTGTAGTGGAGCCTGAGCACACTAACAGTGTTTTTAGTTCCAGCTTGAGCCTAACGTCGGCGAACCCGTTCACTCCTATAAATGACCAGCTTACTACTAATTTTCACCGCAGTGGGGTCAAACTATGAATAATGTGCTGACTTACCGACCAATGCACATCGGAACTAATTTAACTTCATAATTAGCCAATAATAATTATTATTATAATTCCAAGCCAGTTATGCACATTGGATTACTATATATACATTTGCGGAGTCCCTGTACAATAGAACATTTGGATATACACTATACACAGATAGTCTATATTCGTATACAAATTAGAGGTTTAAATTCCCTGTGCGACAATGGTGGCTACATTGTTGTTTTCTAAATGATTCTTTTTGAAAAATTATTAATAATAATTACGTAGTTTATATGTATACATATTGTATATTGAGCATGCAGATGTATTGGAAACATGAAAATGTTTAAATTATTGAAGTATCAATGTCTTGTAACCTGATTTCTGATAATAACTACATGTGTACTGGTTGAAACTTTAGTAAATTCAATTTTAATTTTATTCTAACATGAAAACAATTTTGTTTTTATTTTAATGATTATTACATGCTGACCATAGAAGAAGCTACCGGAAATATTTTTATTCAGTTTGGCTATGCATCGCCACGACACGCTCATGCCATGACATGTGGGCTTTGCCAGCAAGCTACTTTTGTTCATGTATCAAAATATATTAATGACGGGCAATCTGAGATGGATAAAAATTATGCTGAATTAGAATGGCTTAAACATTACTCTATTTTGGTAATTTCTTTAATGTTCAAAATGACTGATAAATGAGACATGAGACGATTAAATATAATCGAATTCACCATCAACCTTGCTTAATAATTTCTTGTTTTATAAACCTGTTGTTATTTCTAGGAAATAGTTAATCAAAATTTGTCAACAGCTATTATTTATATTTGTTGTCTTTTAATTTTATTATTGAGCAACATGGACAATAGGACATCTTGGAAGGTCAGGATTACTTTCTCTGGTTACCTGACTTACAATATCTAAGCAAATTTTTTCACACGGTCTATTTTTACTGCCTATAAAACTCCACCGATAAAAGTTTGTTGCATTATCATGATTTCTTCAATAACTCTGACCATGTTTTTGAACATGTTGATCGTGGGTCATAAATTAAATGCTCTTCCCTTCTATTACGACAAGGGTACCCAAACACTGAAAAAACTCGAACAGAAACAAAGACACAAATGGTTATCAATTATATGATAACTTATCATATATGGCTCTCAATTATTTTTACGGCAAT
>JAHZNE010005428.1:0-45310 GCA_027744055.1 Callyntrura sp. NNG-2020
ATGGAAGTCCCGACCGCGCCCGCCGGCAGCTACTACATACATCGTATCACCTTCGTTGAATGACGGTAACCTCAGAATATCATCAGCATTTAGACTAATACTAAATATGACATCTCTGAAAAATTAAATGATGCAAGATGCAAGCAAGCCGAGTGGAACGAGACTAACAACTGTAAGTACACAGAACTTTGTCCAGTTTGTTAAAATGTTTCAAAATGAAAACATCAAATTTTCAACAATAATTTGATACGTAAAGTGTGGTGTTAAATGTTTGAGTTGTGAACAAAAGTTAGCCTTGCTTGTCAACATTTACAACACGGGAGCACCTACCGTAAAAATTGTAACAGTAGACCCGACTTTAGTCACACTTTTGCCCAACAAAGAATATGGAACAATAAAAATGGTTGGCATTCTTTTTGAGTTTTTACAGCGTCTTGATACAAGGCATTTTCAAGTATGCTAACTCATCAAAACTCGGCTAGTTGAAATAGGCTAGATAAAGATGGAAAGGGAAAGGAGAATATATTCAAACAGTTTTGAGTAAGTGGATGAATATTAATGTGAACTGAAAGGCTGAATTTTGCTGGGAACAGGTAGTAAAAAGCTTTTCATATTTTCCCCGTTTTCTCTCCTGAACTTGTCACTGGGTATGAAATCTTACATTGACAAGTTGTCACAAACGCCTAGCTAAAATCTTGCATCATATTCTTCAAGAGAGAAAGAAAGCACTGGAGCAAAGAGACAGACATGTTTGTGATTTTGCCAGCAATTATAAGAAATGACAGCATTAAAGTTGATGGTGGGGTGCTGGTGGAGAATATATAAAAAGGTCTTTAATAAATCTAAAGCATACCAACGTGCAGAATAAAATGGATATATATTATATAGTTGGTCCCGAGTTCAGAAAAATGAGACACAAAGTCACATATTGTAATGCCACGTCGATCTCATGTAGAGAAACGAAATATTGTCTCAGTCATGCGATAATTGATTTAGAAACCATATTTCAAAATTGATTTTCACATTAAACACGGTAGGATGGGAGAGTAAACCAGTAAACCATAGTGGTAATGGAAATGCCTTTTGATGTTCAAAGCTATAGATGCCTACAATAAATTCCGTTAGGCACACTCAAAGTAGTCGTGAACCTCAGGCTCAAAGGAAAGTGTGAAGCGCTTTCCCTGATAGCTGAATACACATTAACATTTCTGTCTTTTCCGTCCCTGGCAATTCATGCAAGTACGAAAGTGCTGAGTGAGTGGCTGAAAAACGTGCTCGTACGTACATCACAGAAAATTTACTTTTCCTTAATTAACCAATTAACTTTTAGTTCGTTTCATTCTTTTGCTGATGCGATGCCGAAATTCCTTAGAGGATGTACTCATTTATTTATCTTTCGCATTTCTACATTTCTTTTTCTAAAGACTGAAGACAAGTGAGTTCGTAACTCAATTTAAACTTATAAATACGTAGTACGTACAATGAACACACATATATTTGAACCACTTCAGTCTTATAAATACATTAGTAGATACAAATACATACGTTTTCAAACTACCCTTTTTCTTCTCCCGTGTGACTCCATATTTTCATATCAGTAAAATAGTATCCCGCCTTGTAGAGCAAGAATACTACTTTATAGTCGACACAAATGGACATTCCACGATAATAGTAACAAGCGGCTACACTATTAGCAGGGCCCTTAAGTATATACACATTCTCTTTGAAAAGTATAAAGCTGTAATTATCTGGAAAGTAAAACGCAATAGATTTTGAAGGATCGAGGGAACTCCAAGATTTCTTCCGAGAAAAGAGTGTCTTTCTATTCACAGTGTAAACACGGGGAAGTGAAGTATACATTAGTCTACATTTTATTCTTTCATCCCGTTTTCTCAGATCGTGCTTAAGTAGAAACGACTCACTCCAAACTCCAAGTAATGTCGAAAATAATGTATCCGTTCCTCCCGTAACTCTGTCGAAAAACTATAAGTGACGACGAGTAAGCTGGATTTTTAGATAGAAAACTTGTTACCTTCAAAGAAGTTGTAAACACTTCAAGAACATTACGGTCTGATGATAAACAAAGTTTCCGGGAAAAACAGTCCTCCTATTATTATTGCCATTACACTCTTATTCCATGTTATTAAAATGTTAATCTCCTTCCTAACCAAATAAAATCTCCTACTGTGACTGTGAGTGTGCACATGAAACCGAGTACAACAAAATTTACCAACGTTCCTGTTCTACAACGTCACTTTATTTGACATTTCATTTCAACATGTTTGAATGGCTCTAAAACTTTTTAAAGAAATGTTGTTTGTCAATTCAAAAACTGCTAACTTTTTTGCAACTACACGTATATACGCTGCGAGCTTTCATTCTCCTTTCCCCAGTGAGAAGCATACAAATGGTCACAAAAGAAAGCTTGTGAGAGGGAGGGAAGCCTATTACTTTTACCGAAAAATCTTCATTTCTTTTGGATGAAACTTTTCTTCAAGGTTAAAGAGAAGGGAGTCGGCAAGATTGTCATGTTCTACCATTTGTGGAGGATCCTTTACCATTTTGAGTTTCATTTAGAGTCTTCATAATAAAGAAAGATCATTTTTACCAATTTTAGTTTCCCTGTACAGCAGCACTCTCGACGTAGAGAAAACTCATTTTTGAAGATTCTTCCGAAGGCCACCGCGTGTATGGGCAACTTTTTTTGCGATTTTTGTACAAGCTCCTAATATACTGCAAATTGAGTTTCCGTACCTGTATCCAATACGTACATGCATTCCCTACCTATTATTACCTAACAACTTGCTAATGACGAATTATTTATCAAACTTCTTCCTGTTCCATCGTTTCGAATTTATTGTGATGTTCATTAGTTTCTCTTTACATCAGGGATATATAGGTTCCTATTTCAAAGCGAAATTAATTGAAATGACAGGCGGTAAGATGTATTCTACAGTATCAGCGTATCCTAAAAGCGAAATTACATCTGTCCCATGTACATGCAAGCAAGGTCTTGAGCAAGTTATATCACAGCTCATTAAATTCACTTTAATGGATGCGGTATTGCAACACCTTTAGACAGGATGTTTACATATACTCCAACAAGCCAAATTAGAATTTCGTCCCTATTATTTCGATATACACATCTGCAAGACCCGCATATAAAATTACGCAAACTTTCCTAATGGCTTCTGTTCTGTTCTCCACGTCGTGGCTAGCCGTGCCTATATACATCTAGAAGCTCCTTGTTTCTTTCCTCCTCGTTTCATAATAGCCCCGGGGTGTAGGTATACGTGGAAGTAAAAATGGAAGATTTTGAGAATTTCAAATTTTGCTATCATAACGAAAAAACTTGGGTGATGTAACATTTTCTCGAATATCTTATGCGTATTTGGGTATTCATGACAGATATCACGTATCCCCAGATCATATCCTTCCCTTCCAAGATATACAAGGCAAGGAGTTCCAACGCATAGACTCATTATTATTAGTGAACAGGAGCAATATTAGTAGTCCCAGTTCATTTACCTTCGTCTCTATTTCTCCATCATCAGTTCTCTTAATGGACAATAATGTGGGACTCGTTTGCATACAACTACACACATACCCCAGTTTGTTTATACAGTTGGCCTGGTGGGGGTAGTGGAATTGTATAATATGATTACTTTATTATATAGTGCGTTTAAATAAGTGATGATGTCCCAACCTATTTACCTCGAGTAAAAAATGGAGCATGTAAATACACTGACAACACGTGGACTATTACTATTATTAGAAAGGCATGCATTCATGCAACCACCATAAACCAAGCAATCCCTAGATTAATATGTACGGACTTTGCCTGCTGTTGTAACAACATCAAAAAGCAGCAATACGCCTCTGCTCATGATTGATAAAGCAACTGTACTCATCTTTTCATATCTGGTCACGAGCAAACTCGGCCACGACGCGGACGATAATGAAAAAGTGCTGGTTTTCCTTCGTAAAGGATGAATGTGCCATATTTTTGTCATGTTTTGTTTCAAACACACGAAACATAATCATGATGACGATAATAAATAAAAATGCACAATATACTGTAGAGGAACCAATATGTCGTAATGCATGCGTATTATATACATCTTATTATGCCGTTGCCGTACAACATTATTACTCCACATGTGTCCTTTCTCATTTTCCGCAGCTTTCGTGTATTTTTCGTGTATGTTTAATTCATAAAGAAATTTTTCATTAGCCACTCAACATCATCATCCATACCCTGAAAAGATTTAGTATGGACGTACATGCAACATACGTGTATTTTTAATGTTTTTCCTATCGACTCCACTCGCCCAACATCATCATCCTTCCAGTCGTTTTCAGGTCAGGCACTGGCATTAATAATCAAGCGAACATAATAAAATAAAACATCTCCGCGTCGTTATAAGCGATTCGCCAGTGTTTAAAACAAACTGTAGTAAACTACGTCGTAAAACGGAAGACGCAGTTTTCCTTCTTTCTCCCTTTCTCTCTCTTCCTAACGGTATATATACCAGTACCACAAAATCCTTTGTGATCCAGCCAACACAGAAATGCTAACAAAACATAATAATTTTGGTTTTCCATTTTTTTGTATATCCAACCTCCATTGTTCCTGGGAGTCAACAAAAGTACCTACTCCACAGGACGAAAAACTACTACTTGTTTACTTGGGTTAGCAAACTAACATTTACTTAAGCTTCCCCGAGTACATAGAAGACGGGTAGTATATAACGATAGCTGTAGCAGCACTTTATTAAGAACCAAAAATGCCGTTTTAGATATATCAAGCAACAAGGACGGAACAAAACAGCAAAGACATTGAAAGAAAAAAAACTCACAAAACACACACACAAACACAAGACAACATATTTTTGGCCTGCCAAGTTGCATTTGGCATCCCTTGTGTGCAATGCAATGCTTCTCCATCCATACCCAGTATAAGGCAAGGCAAGCGTGACATGACATGATTTGTAAGCATTTTTATTTCCCCGTTTTCTTCTTCTTGGGCCTGGTGATTTCAAACAGTATTGTTGTTGTCCCAATGCAATCCTTTCATATTGCTTTCTTTTCTCTGTCTGTCTATACATTCCGCATGTAATCATAGATTGTCAACAGGGAAATCTAAGGCTTACACGTAAAAGGCATCTTGAAACGAACACGGAGAAAGTTTCAAGAAGGGGCTAGATAGCTAAATACAAAGGATAGCAAACGAGGTGTTTTCTTCGTGACAAAATTATGTTTATATAGGCATGCTTGTGCATCATCTTCAATGCAAGTAACAATGCTCTATTTGAGACTGCTGCTGCTACTCTTGTTCAATAGCATGATTCATCGAATCAATCTTCTGCTTGAATGAGACCACATACTTAAGAGGGAGCTAACTCTTCCGGCAATGTAAACCCTTTTCTTTGTTTACAAAAAATAGAGCAGCAACAATATCCATTTGGCCAAGACAGGAAAAGAAACATTGCTCCCTCCCTGTAAACTATTACGTAGTAGCACACTGTGTTCCTAATGTGAGCCTTTTTTCTCCATCTCTCTTCACGAAAATACGAGAGACTTTTCCAATGTGACAAAACATTATATTAGAATAGGCGGGAGCTTCATTGAGAATCGAGAAAAAGCACTGATGCTTTCCTTGGGAATCAAATGTTTAAACGTGAATTTGCAATGACAGCTCTGGTATATACGAATTTTATAAAACAAGGTTTTAAACGAAACGTCGAAACGTTCTTCATCATAAAGTGTATTTTTCTGTCATGATGATGTAACTATACTACACCAATAACAGCCAAAATGCCAAACCCACAACATCGAAAAGGAGAAAAATTCTGTGAGAGAGTTCATGAGAGTTTCGGATTATTTTGGCTTTTGTTTACACAAAATAACTTCTTTTGTCTTGCAGACTCAATGCGCCATGATTCGTAATAGTGTCTTGTTTTTGACAGGCAATGAATCGCAACACCAGGTTTCTGTGTGCTTCTCTAAAATAGATACCATCGATGGAGCTTTTGGATCACAATGCCGTTCCAAAATCACAACCGAACACATTTCATCAAATCGCTTATCGATAAAAAACAAAATTCATCTCCTCGCAATTTTGAACATGACGAAGAATGAAAAGGTACTGTACCTACATCATGTCTCCCACTGAACGACAAACATTGTTACTATCACCATCAGTATTGCCTCATTCTACTTTCAATAATGGCGCAATGACAATTGAAACCTCCTCCCTTCATGCTGTCTACTTCTTTCCATTGTGCTTCTTGTATCATTTTATTTGCAAACGGAAATTGAATCTTGCCCCAACAACCTGGAATACGTGGCTCGGAATGACTGTATTGTCGAATAAAGAGTCGTCGCCCTACATGAAGACTAAATATACCCTGGCTATTATTAGTACAAGTAAAAGAGGTACAGACGACAAGTCACGGAGATGGGGGAAAATGCGAAATGGAATAGAATCATCACCGTCTGGCGAATAAAGTCGCATTTCGGCTCTTCTGCGTCTTGGTTCACTCGAATGATTCATTTCATTTTATTCCTATTTTCCTTGTTCACTCAATTCAATACGATCATCAACTGAAGCAACCACAATTTAGTGTCGTTGAATGGTAGCAACAATCATAAATAGAATTTACCAGCGGGCCGAATTGATACCATTGTGTCTGCTGTTATTCATCAAGAGTCTTCCATCATCTATTTATAGTCTTTTTATTGCAATAATAATAATAAATAATAATAATAAATAATAGTAATCATTCCTTCAACGTGTGTAGTGTGTATATACTTTATCTTGCAAGCACGTTTACTTTTCAAGTTGCCCTATATCTCCGGTACATCAATAACACCGTGCGATTACATCAACTAACCGCCTCACATTACATGTCAGATGGTTCTGTTCAACTTGTTCAGTTAAAACTACCTAACGCTATATTTTCAATCCGAAAATGGAACATCTTCCCAGGAAAAAATATGGCACAAAAGACCCTGAGCTCACATTTTTACAGCTTCAGCAGCAGCATGCACATAACTCAGCCGTAGTGCTATCGTTAGACCATTGTTGTGATAAGAATAGTAATAAAAATGGCATAATATTATGTTTCAATATATGGTCAAATGTGCTAATGGCGCCATGTGATACAATAAAATCAGTCGGCCTGCGTATAAAAATGCAGTCATCTGTACGCCTCGTTTACAGTCTGTCTTCTTGGATAAATACAAACACGCAAAAGAGCAATAAATACTAGAACATCATGTACGTTGCAAAATTGCATTGTTTTCTGAAATTCAATATAGCCGGGTAAAATTATACGTTTTTTGCACAAACACGTTCCATTTCATAGAAATCACTCCCATGATCGCTTTCGATTCGACGTACCAGCCAAACATCGCAGAATCCTAGTTCATTACAAAGCCATTCTAGTTTTATAATAACATTCTATTCTCAATCTAATTAGTCGTTGCATCAAAATTAAGGCTCATTTGTTCTTCCAATATGAATCTGTTGTGAGGGATGAAGTTTCCGCTTCAAAGTACGCCTTGGCTTCTGTCCTTGATTTCGACGTTTACAAAATGATAGGAATTGGAAACAGGATTCTACAACAGGAGCAGTACGTCGTAGATGTAACCTTTGATCTAAATATCTAGACCCAGATCAAAACATAATATTATGTAGGAAAATATAGAGACGAATACATTACGTCTACTGCTTCATTATTGAACAATTTTCTCTCTTTTGATTTAATATTAAATTTGTGGCAAGTTTTTACCTCAAAAGAAAATATATACGCCCATCCGCTTATTGACTTTTTGTGTTCTTTTCGACGTGCCAAGGCTCTTGCGTTAACAAACCATCATGTAAATTCATAAATCGGATGTTTAATTTGTGTATTGCTATCATATCACATAAAAATTGATGACTGCAACAATCGCTTTTTGCCTAACATGTGATTTGAATGACAGAAGTCGTGTGTGGGTGATCTGCGTACTACATTGATATTAAATTTACACACACACTCTGCAAACTTGTCTGTATGATCCATCGATGCTTGTCATCATCAACATAACATTCTTGAAACAGAAAAGTCATCACATAACAGAAAGTTCTCGGTAGATGTGCACATTCTGCTCACTCTTGCTACTATTTTCATGACACAGTTCGTCTGACACAAGTCCGCTGGTGGTTCATTCATCAATGCTAATACTCAATCACCGTCAGTGTGTCCGTAAAATAGTTGAATAAACATATTGAAAATTGCAATGCCGGTGGTGGTACTAGTAATCGGATACAAAGTTCATGTTTTTATTCTGCTGTCGTCATATACCTCCCTCTCTCTCTCTCTCTCTCTCTCTCTTGAGTAGTGGATGGTAGTGGTAGTGGATTTGAACCGCAAAGAACGTGACAAAGATCATCTGTCAAGCAAGTTACAATTATTACTGTGTAGAGAGACAAAAAACAGGGTACTTACAGCAAAGAAAAGTATACACCCATATAATACATGTCACTTAGCTACTGCTCTCACAGGCTCTTTTCTTTACTCTACGAACTAGTCAACCAGTTTATAAAAATAGACAACACAAGGGAGTAAATGCGCTTACCGAATTTTTAGACAGCTTATACGTTATATATTTCACTATTATACCTATAGCTTGTCTAATAGTAAATCTTTTACGTGTGTGCTTTGCTCTTTGTAGAGATGGGATCGATTGGCGATCGGCCTTTCTTGCGCAAGCAAAAAGGAATCTAATAAATTGAAACGTTCTTCGAACATCAAAAATAGATTCCTCTTTCAAGGTAAAACAAAAACAAGCACATTGAAATGAAATAGTCATCATGCATCGTTAGCATGGGTGAAATGTGCTTTGTGCTCTGGTACTTGTTCCTATCGATAACAAAATTATACATGCACTTGGATTTTTTCAAGGAGTTGTAACATATATTTAGGGATAATGTTGAGAGTCTTATACCAAATTGTACTGAAATACGGTGGATATAGGTAATCGTCGAGACTGCATGGCTGTACAAGAGATATAATATAGCATTTATATTGAATTATACCCACCGAAGTTACCTGCAACTTCGGCGAAGAGAGGGAGAGATAAGTTAAAACGTTCACCATTTTTATCGTGTATTTTATGGAACTTGCTTAATCCTGTGCGCATGAAATGAAAGTAATAAAATTACAAAGTGAAAGATTGTTCTTGTAAGATTTTTGTAGCAACATTCAACCAGTTACTTGATCAACATCATCGCATGCATTTTTTTTAATTTTCAGGTATTTTTAAAAAAGAGTATGTATATGTATATATATGAAAACGCGCATGTAAGCGTGTGTAGTTACAAACAAGATTCATGTAATCATGCTACATTTTAAAAAGGGACCTTCGCTTCTTGCCTCGTATAAAGAGAGGTTCGTGAATGATTACGGATTGTGACTACGACGTAAAGACGACGACGAGAGGAGTTTTTCTTCAGAACGAAAACTTCAATAATTTTATTACGTTTTTACATTCAACAATAATCACATTATTACTATGCACCGACCACCACACGAATGATCGACACAACGCACGCACGCATCTCTCTCTCCCTCTCTCTGCACTGCATTATTCCTTGCCTCGCTGACATATGACTTGTATTTCATCAGGCCTTCCTAGCTAGAAGTCGCTGGTAGTAATATTGTTACAAACTATCCATTTTGTTTATTACACCGTAGGCCTTAAAGAGGATGAAATGATGATAAATTTAGTTCAACACTCACTCATCGTTGCTGTACGTACGACACGCAGGCAACTTGGACTGGGCCATCGTTACACCAATCAACATTGTCCGACCTCTACTGGCTTCTTTATGGTAAAGGTCTTTCAACCAACTACCAACTCGTGAACAACTTGCATATTAGATGCAATAAACCTGCAGCACTCAGTATTTCAGGATTCCGTCATCGTGCCTTTTATATAAGAAACGTACCATCACTTCACACTATTTAGCTCCTTCTAAAAAATGAAAAACAACAATGTTGACGACGAAAACAAGCAAAAGACATACATACCCAGTTTCCTAATGATCTTAATCCTCCTCTCGTTCATGTTATGTCTGACTCACACTGCCTATCTGTCTGCGGCGGTGTAGCATACAAACGGAGAAATAGTGGGACATAATAATAATAGTGTATTATCCGTAAAGCAACTAACATTTTTGTTAAACAGGCGAATTTGAAATTGCACTTACCGTTTATTTTGTGCTGCCAATAATTTTCGAATTAAAGAATAATATATTTTAACTGATTACAGATTTCGAGAGAGAGAGAGAGAGCATGCCATGTAGAATTTTTACAATCCCTTAAAATACTTGAATGCTACATTGCTTCGGTGTGAGATGAGAGATATACTTGTGCGCGTGTATTGCGAAAACACCATATAACAATGATGATGATGATATGATGAATATCTTATATGCGGCCATATGTGATGGATGATCTCTTTGAAGATGAGTAACATGAGCATACAACAACAAGCCATGTTTCTTCGTGAGCAGCACCAAGTAGTCATCATCATTATCCTAGTCATCAAGCCGGAGAATCAACTTTTTTAATCCACCAGTCAGAAAAAAAACTATTTTTTTCTGCTGTATTGGGGCTACAATCGACATACGTAGCCGACACCACCGCAAGTTTTGTTTAATGCTACGATTGACCTCTTTCTTTGTATTTTGAAAAGTTGCAGCAAAATTGAAAAGAATGATTTTTTCATTGAATCAAGCAAATAGTGAGAGTACTGGCACTGATTAGAACGGATACGGCAGATGCGCACTGCACTGCTTTGAACTAGGGTCTCTGTTAGCATTGATCGTATAAAGTTCATCGTAATGAGTTTAATGAAATGACAGAGAAAAGATATCATACCAATGTCGTGCCATCACAACACAAATCACCCACTGCCTATGAAAATGTCGGGTGCCGTTCTCTTTGCGAAACAAGTCAAGCATAGTTGATAGTATATACACGCTGAGATTTCAATTTCAAACGTCTCTAATTTTACGCAGACAAATTATTTGCACTATCTGAGTAAGCGCACGCAACGTATGTCAATGTGTGCATGTAAAATAGTAGGGTTATTGTACGTTGCACTTTTTTATCGCATGCATATGGATGAGCAAGTAGGTACTAAACCACATGAATAATACACGCAAATAAACTATTATCCATACTTAAATAGGAAGCAATTGCATGTATAATTATAGAAATTACTCATTTAAATTGCACAGCCCAATATTAATATCCCAATCGTGCTCATTTAGCACGTCTTTTCTTCTTGGATAACATCTCTCTGATCGTTGTAAAACTGCAAACATACAACACAGGTGCAAAAAACAATTTTTCAAAAATAAAAATAATTTTATTTCAATCATGTATAATTTAACTATTATTGATTATTATCCTCCCTATCATCAGAGCAAACAAAAAAGTAATAATGTGAAATGACAACTCAAGGAAATAAAATTACAATGATTGGGTATTCATCACATGCAGTATTATATCTATCTATCTTTGCATGGCTCATTTATCACCTCATTCCAAATTACACGAGCATCGTGCACACACCACCAGTCCATGCGCTTATAAAAATGAAAAGTTGAAAATATCAAACAAAAAATACCTGTCTTATCAAATGTCTCAAAGGAATATACATCCACACGAATTTCTTTGATAGACAGGAAAGCCACATCATCCCGCGTGAGAATATACTTTCTGCTCTATGAATTCTTCCAACTTCCGTTTGACCACCTGAGGAAGTCATCGTTGATGTTCATGAACATTAATGCAATTTTTAAATATATTTTAATAGTTTTTTTATAGAAACAGATGAATTATAATAATTGGCAGGAGATACACCGCACTTTCTTGGCTTGTCACAACATATCATGTGTGTACCAATGGTTTTGCCTTGTCATTCTACTTTCACCAGTGCTTATCTGCTGTTGTTGAATAATTTCATATGTTCATGTTTATCTGCTCAGCTCAAAGGGAATATACTGCTAATTCACATCAGAAAGAAGCTTTCAGTGCAACTGTAATCAGAATCAGCGAGATAATATGATAATATTGTGCTTATCTTTATCAAATTTAAACCACAAAATCTAAAATGTATATCCTTATCAGGTAAACTTTGATTTTACATGCAAGATTTTTTAATAATAATAATAATAATAATAAACAAATATCAGATAAATTATTAACGATGTTTTACAGTACATAAGCACGAGTTTACACTTTGGCTTTACCTAATTATTTAGAACAAGGAACGCCCTTTCATTCGTTTTTTAAAAAACCAATACAATTTAACATAACGGGCAAACGAATAGCTCTGTCTAATTTATTTAATTCAAACAACAATGCCCCATTAGAACCATATTTGTAAAACAAAAAACCATTTGCCTATTTGAACTGCATGTAATGTTGCATTTTTAAGTTACGCGGTAGGAATTGGGATTAAATGTGGGATGGGATCACTGCCAAAAACTGGCTTTGAACTATATTATTATTAGGTAAGTAAGTGCATCAAAGCCAGTAGGTTTTCTTTCGTAAACATACATACACACACGTACACACACTCACACTCTCAGACAAATTGTAGCAACAAGTGAAACTGAAATTGTAAATATTATTATGCAGACACATAAGAGGAAAGCAAAAATAACCGGCAGAAATAATGAATGAAGGTGGAGAACCAGATCCACCCACATTATATATTATTACCACCACAGATAAAAAAGATTCGTTGCTTGCTGGCATTGCTAAAACTGTATTTGCGTTCATGCGTGTATAGTTTCTATGTATTTTGGCAGAAAAACGTTATGAAACACTTTTTACACTTGATTCAACCAGGTGAAAATTAAGGAGCTCTTGCTCTACGAAACCCCGTTTATACTTCAACAGGAGCCATTTAAGAAAAATATATAGTGTGAGGGTGATGAAGGTGGTGGTAGCAGCTCACAGCAGCTCAAAGAGAGAAACACTTTCCTCCTACTGATATAAATCTGGCAAATCTGTTATAACAAGAAGCACGCAACAAGATAAAATTGTGCAAAAATGTATTACTGACATTAATGGAGGTTGTAGGTTCTGTAGAATGCAGATAAGAGATAATGCCAGAATTAATATGGATGAGTAGGTAAGACCACATTATTTTCTCTTTTCTTCACAACCAAATAAATTGATAAAGGGTGTTAAAATAAGGTAGTATAAGTTAAAATCAAATACAACATATTTGATGAAACCATAAAAATGAGCTTTTTTCCTACAGGTACTACAAGAAACGTGCGCACTTTTTTGGTATATATTAGGCACACATATTTATGTACTTTTAGGTATGTGTCAACTTACATTATTCGTTTTTTTTGGAATTTGAGATGAAGCCACCACCATCTCTTCCATTCTGGCCTCGCCCTTGACTCACAAAACAATTTAAAAGAAAAAAAACATGTAGAATGCGATGCTTCCTTTTCCATCAAATAAGACGCCCACACATGACGCAGCATACAAAATCACGGTAATAATAAAATGCGCTTTTTTCAAAAGGTAACTACCGGAAGGGGTAGCAGAAAAGAACGGTGGGAGATGGCTTTTTTCTTTCCTACCTGTATGCAATCACGATGTATGGATTTGTCTAAAAGGATTTTGTGATTATTTTGAAAGATTTTAATTTCAAATCAAATTAATGGTACATAATCCCGTCTTCCTGTGTTTCTTTCCTCTTTCGGCGAAGAGTCAAGGCCTCTCCCTCCTACTATCATTACACGGAGTTGCCGGGGGTTAAAATATTTGCTTGGGGAGACCTTGTTGCTTGTACCAGATGGAGTTTGAGTTACATGATCGCCCTGATATATTATGAAGACTCCACTTGTAGGTATGTATATTTGCACAAAGCAGAAATATTCAAAATGTTTAGTACCTTCCCGTGTACTTTTGCCAGAACATTTTCCCTTGTCCCCGTTTTCATGTTACAGTCAACATTAATTTGTGTCCAAGTACATACATACTATATACACCACACCACCCACATACAACATGTAAGTCGAGTCGAGCATATGCTCCAAAATTATACCCTTTCGTGCTGCTTTTATTCTCTACTTGATTCTGATAATCCCCTTCCGCTGGGCTTCTCAAGAACCAGCGCGGTTCTCTTGTGGCTCTGGCACATTTTTTTCCTCGTTTCCTTCCTGAACCATAAAATTTACATCAAAACCACTGGAAAAATCCACCTCTAAATTCATTCTTCTTTTCCCATGCAAAGAGGGATAGGGAGGGATAGATACCAACTGCCATTTTCACGAAGGAATAAAAATGTACCTTTAAATTTAAGGCAACGTTGTTTATGTGCCTCTCTCTCTCTATCTCTATACACTCATGTCAAAAACACTGACAAAACTCTGTCTGAAAATGATAACACATGTTGCTCTTCTTTCTCTCAACTCCGACAACCCAGCCATTTAATTCCACCACTGTCATGTAACATTTTATACACGCGGGGAGCGCCACCAGAAGAAAAAGAGAAGTATTTTCCTTTTGCCCAACATGGTTCTTCCTTTATGATGTCGGCGGTTTTCATAGGAATTTTTTGTCTTGCTGTCATTACATTAGATTACTCCTGCAAACTCTGTTCAGTTCATCAAAAACAGTACCACTGAGAATTGTAATGATTACATTGTAAAGACAATAATACCCACATCCTGTTTCTCTCTCTCCGTATTTCTCCCTCTCGCTCTTGTCTATAAATAATGACGATCGGGAAAATGAACGCAACAAAATGCAAACAATGGATTGCATAAGAATGTCAGTGTAGTTTGTCATGCACTCTACAAAAAGCGACGACAGTATACAAAGGTAGCAAGTTGCCCTTTCTGCCTGGTGTGTGTGTGTGTGTGCAGGATAAACATGCAGGTTTGCTGTTGTGCTGAACTAGTTGAAGCTGAACATCAGTGCAACAATGCAAAACGCTGCTATGCTCTTGCTCATAACCAACTAGATTCATCATGATGCCAAGTTTGTAAAAGAAAAATGGTGGCAAACTGGTAAATTTTAAAAAATAAAAACAGGATGTTCAGCTGAAATACTTTCTTGTCTGCATGCCTGTTGTTCTTTTTTTGCTCGCTCTCTATGTTCGTGGTTTTTTGGTCTATGAAACGGTCGGTTGTGTATGTGTGTGAGAACTCTGCTTTTGTTTCAGAGCAACAACCGAGAAAAAATTATCACATCACAAGAGAAGGAGAGAGAGAGAGACGAGGTGAAACAAAGTTGCCAGAGTAGAAGCAGCAGGTGCGTGCAGTAAAATAATTGTCGAGAGATATTCTAATACCCACACTGCACCTGTGCACACGGTGCGCAATTGTTATCGCCGTGTAGTTCTGAGAGATTATTGTTTATTGCGTCAATGCAATAAAAAACGAAAGAAAACTTTTGTGCCACTTATCGAGCAAGCAACTCTTAAAATTTAATTATTTGTACGATGACTCTTTCATCATCACAGGGGACAATCTTAACAAAAAAAGTGTTGAAGCACATTTGCCTTCTTCTTTTACCTCCATTGTATTTAAATACAATTTCAGGTCAATATTGATCCAAATGCATAACTGCTGTGCATAAATTAAATTAAATCAGAGCTCCTAAAAATTATGTATTTTCTATGTGAATGCTCAAATTACGCACAAAGAATTAGGCAATTGTGCTGCTAAAGCGTACTGAACATTTTCATCGAATAACAGCAATACGATGTATACATGCAGCCGTGTGTGTCACACCTGAGAAGGTAATCCTTCTTGACGATTTTCTGAGGGATGTCATCTCCACACTTGATGAATATTTTGCGCGCACACACCTGACGAGTTGACAGAACGTAACAAAATGAAGAATAGATTATATACGGCTGATACTCTCGCGCACACGGCAATCAGAGTACCTGCGCTGCACTACAGCAGCATCAGCAGTCAGATAATTTTTTCCACAATTTATGCACATTTAGCCTCACATTAAAGTTTCTATTCTTTCAAGTCGCGCTCAAATGATTAGTATGCAGCCAAATCTTTTCGACGAGAGAAAAAGTGAATTGAACGCACACATTTTCCACTAGAGAGATAATGTGCCATTATTATTACAATGAGTAATACCATTAATATATTTTTTTTGCTGCAAATATTACCTAAATAATCGCAAAAGCAGAGAGTTAGCCTCGTGTTTATTATAAGTAAAGGCAAAAGTATACATTTTTTTGTGATGATATGTTTATTCGTTTCGTTGGCTAGTATATTTGTAACCTAAAACTTCAGTTTCCACATTCCATTGCGTACTTCTACTTCTATTATTATTATTGTTATTACCATTATAGATATGCATACTTTGATGGTTTTTGTACTCATTGCCATTTGCCACCATACTGTGTGGTTATCTGGCATGACCAGGTGGAATAGAAATTATGCATGATGTTATGTGTACCATATATAATACAACGCTACTCACTCACCTCACCATCATCATCATCAGTCAGTAAGTAGTGGTGTTCACAGTCTCTCTCCCTCTTTGGGTTAATGTTTTATGTTACGTTCATCGAAGCGGAATCTTTTTAGAATCTTTTTGATGGTGGTTGCTTCAATATATGACTTTGTTGCTGCATTATTAGTGGTTTTGCTTTTTGTCTTGTTGCTACATGCTTAGCTATGCTTAAGCTGCTACTACTACCGATGTTGATGATGACGATGACCACTACGATGATTATGATGATGGCAGTAACAAACTATGCAATGTGTGTGTGTGTGTGCGCGCATTCTACAAAAATATTACATTTTCTCGGCACTATCAAAATAACATACACATGGCAGGGCTTATTGCCATTTGCAAGTTACACATAATAATATCTAATAATATTCTATTATAGTCTCAGTAATCCACAATCCGCGCATACACACTCAGATGCAGAGAGTGAAGCCAAGCCTAAGCTGCCTGCCAACTTTTTTTGACTGACGACTAAAATTTGTAACTCACAACAAAGGAAAACTTGTTCCTTTATAAAGGCATAATAATAATCAGACGACGTGCCTTTCGTCCTCGACTGCGGCGATTCATGCCTTCGTTGTGTTTGCACAGGAGGCAGAGAACAAAACTTCATTTTACCTAATATTATTGCTCCAGCTTTGAGTTTGATTAAAATTATGCCGCACTTATTTCTGAAGCTGTAGCAATAGTAGTCTCTCCCTTTTATATGGTTTTTGGTTTTCATCGACGGTCGTCGTCAATCGTCAGCAGCAGGGCTGCAATGAACTTGCGAGACATATCATCATCATCTCTGATAAACGTACTTACTTCAAGGTAACTATCAATAAGAGTGTTGTGCTATAAACAGGCCCATCTCTGATATCTGTCACACAAATATCAATTAAGTAGAGATGTGAGTTTACCTGATTTTCTATCACCCTTAGTTTAGAGCGGCAACGCAGCAACAGCATCATAAGAAAGACACAAACACTTGCAAATTTATATAATAAACGCAAAAGTGGTATATTATTACCTCCCTACACTATCAGGATGCTCTATACAAGATTTGTATTGTTATATCATTTGAAATGGTTGGTTGCTTGGTTTGTTCATAAACTGAGTTTTGTTGAAGTTTACTACAATTACGCGATGATTGAGTTTTGACAAGGGTACTCCATTCCCCTGCATTGGCAGCAGTGCCACTATAAAAGCAGCATGGGTCGTGGCCACATTATTAGCCGTGTATTAACAATGCTCTTCAGTACACACAACGACATTACTATCGTCATCGCCATCACGAAACGCTACAGCAGCGGCGGTTGTGTGTGTCGTCGTCAGGAATAAAAATTTCTTTAGTTTGATCGCATTCTCTTTCTAACATTTTGCATCACATCTTGTACACGCATACACATTTCCGAAAGACAGTGAGTAGTAGTCCACACACACATCAGTCTGTAAGACACACTTCTAGTTTACTGCTTGCTTAATGCATACTAATAAAACTGGAAATATTCCAAAAACTTGGCGATGCGTGCATCTAATCAAACTTGAGTAAATAAAAACATGTATATGGAGGGGACTAGAGATGAAACACACAAAAGCCAAAGGGAATAAACTGACTTCACGGCATTTTTACTAGGCCACATAAATCTCGACATAAAATGGAGTCTCAAAAGGATTCTTTTTGTTTTTATGGAAGAAACGCATATTATATAAACACATGTCCAAAAAATGTGCATATCAGAGAGCTGTCCATTATTTTTAAACCAGGACATCATTCCATTAAATTAGCAAGTTCCCGCGCGTGTATGCAATTTACCAATGAGAATTAAACTTTACGATTATGCTAATAGTTTTGCTTTCTGGCGATTCATTTTTGTATTTTCAGTGTGTATGGATGTTTACTCATCAACAACAACATTCAGCGTACATCACCCCAGCCGCACATCATCCTAAACGAGGCAGACGACAAACAAACCAACACAGAGATCAATAATAGAAACAGACAGGGAGAGAGAATTTATATTAATAGAGAAATGAAAGTTCTTTCGTAGTTTTGAAATTGAAACTGACATGTAGCAACAACCACTTTCGTTTCAACCAAAGGCACTCTCTTCTCAGCCATGATGATGATGAGAATGATGATGATGGGAGAATGCAACGTGATTTCAACCAAGAACTGCCAAATTCTGAAATGTCTAGAAGTTCAAAATGGAAATGGTGTGAGTAGTACTGAGTGAGCAATAGAAGCTAGAATGATGATTGCTTCAGTAAGAAAGTGAATGTGTGAATCATGCAAATAGGCATAATATGTGAGTCAGTTTTTAACTCTGATATTTAACCACACAATTTCATTGCACATCTTTAACCAAAAAGATAATAATCAGCTTTTATCATTCGGATTATCATTACAATCATCTGAAATATCATCACCAGCGAGAGAGTAATCCGTTCACAGCAATAGGAATAGTAAAAGCGTACATAATAATCTCGAATAAAATCATAACACATCATATGTGTATGTGTAGGGTGGTTCCTGTAAGACACAGTTAAATATTGAGAGAACACGTCGTTGTGAGAAAAGAACACGAATATATACGCGTTATTTCTTATTTGATCGTTTCGATCATCTTCGCTTTGAAAGTAGCAACAACGACGACGGCGACGACCAAATTTAAATCCTTGTCTGCTGTGGAACTAAAGATATTATCATGGGAAAAGGTAATGGCGGTATGTGGCACAGGCGAACACATCTGTACAACGAACGAGTAGTGGAGGAGGACGAGGAACAATACACCACAGCAATAATATATATAACGGTAACGGTACCATTCGCCATTAGTGTCTCCCTCCTCACTCTCTTCAAACATGCCATCTCATCTCACGCTGGCATTATAGATATAAAAATATTTTAAACTGGGTTGCCACTTCTGCTTTGGTGCTATTTAGCCCATCATTCGCCTCATTACTCGTTTCATATCCACTACACGTACGGTCCCATATTTTAAAGCAGTTTACCATTTTATGCCATATTATTCAACACATCATCACTCATCGTCATTAGCAGTTGACGCTTCTTAAACCGGCACATTAAATGCATGTTTTATTATTGTGGTGAGTTTTTCTGCTGCTGTTTATGTGGGCTTTATTGTCATTATTACGACTATGACCAAGCAAGCTGGGAAAAGAGCGTAGGTGTACAGCTGCGGAGGACTTTAAAAGACTACAACATTTTTTTACGATTTTCGTACTCTCTCTCTCCATCCGTTCCACCAAACACACACATACACACTTTTGTAAAATGTAAAATAACAGCAAATACTTCAACTTCATGGAGTAGTAAAATTATAATTTGCTGCATGTACTCTGATTCAGACAGAGCAGCAGGGTAGAAGAAACAGAGAGACATTCAACTTTTGCTCAGACCCAAACCACCGTAATATTATAGCATAGCAGAACCCCCGTTTAACACGGGGCTGGTTGATGGGAATATTTTTAGGAGCTTTTCATAGCCGCTCTAACTGCCACCCGTCATTACCATTACCATAATATTTATTTATTATTACATTGCATAATGCGGACAGAGAAAGAGAGGAAGCGTAAGGATAACCAGCTTTAGGATTGAGGAGGAGTGAGGACGATGGCCAAAGATGATGAGGGTACATGCATTTCTACAACTTTTATGCGTGTACACACACACACATTTTAGAAAAAGAAAATTGATGCACTGCTTATGCAACCAACCATCACACTATAATTTAACAGGTTGACTGGACGGGATATGTGTTTACACAAAGAAGAAAGCATGAATAAAATAAACCAGCAACACTGTTTTCTTAAAGATTATTGTGGTAAGATCATTTACTTTATTCCCATGCACGTCCAGTTCCTTTTCCTGCTGACCAAATGCAGGAATTGCGATAAAAACGTATCAACTATCGTGTTACATCTTGTTTCTTCTAGTTGTCGTTCATTTTAGACTGAATACTGTTAGTGAGAGTGTTGTTGGTTGTGTACACGCATTCAACTGTTTTAACAGAGAGCTCTGTTTTCTCAGAGTAATAATAGTGAAGGCGGCGATGACGATTAATGTTTAATGTACGCAGACAATTACGGAATGAGCTAAATAACATCCTTCCAGAAGCACAAGTTTAACCTGAAAGAAATCAAATAAATCAATGTGGTTTTGAGTCGTCTTATGGTTTTTCTCTCGCTTCACTTGCTTCGGCTGCGAGTCCACGAGTCCGTGAGAGCTATAAAAACCACACAGGCAAAGTAACAACAAACTCAAAAGTTCAAAAGTCAGTGTGAACTTCTGCTGGATTATTGCTCTTCCTGTCATCCTGTACGTACGTTTGGTAAACGCCAACTTTGCAATCAAAGTGTACAACAATAGAGGTTACTGTTAGTAAAAGTAGTAGTTGTACCAGAAGAGCGAACATGAATAAATAGACCGACGGCTGAAGAGAGATGAGGATGATTTGTTACTGGATTAAACAACAACCAGTTCGTTATACTTTCATTATACAAAAATGCATGTACGTGAATAAACATATGCCTAAGCACTTTTTATCAAGTTACGACAAAACATTGTACTAACAACAATAATAACAATAAAAATCCAAACTTAAGAAACTACAGAGTATGAGTATGGTCGTTCTAAAGAAAATGCTCCACATCTGCTGCTGCTGCTGCAAACAAATCTCGATGGCTTGACAGTTTGTCTCAATCATGAGGGCTCTCCACGTTTCAAACTCTAGACATTCAGTTTGTTCAAAACTTTATAATAGACTTTTTGGTTGGTAAAAACAAACTGGCAAATATAAGCAAGCACTTAACAAAGTTAATTCTAGGCAGTTCCCAGTCACCACCATGAACTATTGTATTTGTAATTCACAAAAATTCATATAGATAAGACCTGTATATGGATACGAGCAGTTAAAAAGTAGAGATAGTGTTGAACAATCAAAAAATGCAACGTGGGTGATGTTTATTTTGTATTCACATATACACTTATTTATATGTCTTTAACACGTTATTATTATTTTTTATTATTATTTTATTGTTATTATGTTTCTGTGCAGTACAAGGACCTTCTCGTACAGTGAAACATTTTACCAGAAAACTTTTTTTTATTCTTCTGAGCTCATTGGTATTACTTTTTTAAAGTATTGTACCATTGTTACAATGGGCAATCTTTGACTTCAGATCCAGATATAGCTATCCTTTCTCTTTTAATCTAATTTTATCATCAACACAGGCACACAAACACACACAATTAAACGCACACACACACTCTCCTCTCAGACAGACGGGAGAGACAGGCGAAAAGATGTTCTATGAACTGATAACATGTACAAGTTATTCTGTCGCCTTTTGAATCATCCCATCATCACGGCCTGACAGAAAACAAAGTATAATCCCTTTCGTCAAATTATATTGATGTTTGAAGCTCTTCGACACAAAATAGTATATGATTCTTTTTTGATTAGTATCGCGTTGCTTAATCATAAGGCGCTTGTGATAAATTAGGCATGCTACGCTTCAATGCAGCAATAGCAGTAGCCACGGAGTGAGATCAGCAAAGTTAACGCTTCGAACGACGGTGACGACGACGAGGAGTCTACAACGACAACAAACAGTTTGTCGTACGAGAAAAAAGAAACATACTTTTGGCAGCACTCTCATTAATACAACCTCGAGCATTCATTTGTATTACAAAATCGTAGCAACATAAACAAGCATATCATCATAAAAAGTTTCTTCTGCAAAGCGCAATTCCTATTTACTATATTTACTACTACCCTGCCACCACTATTGACAATAGACGAATGATTGCATAATCCTTCCTGGTAGGCAGCGCAAAGCAACTGCGGTGGTGGTTTGGGGTGATGATGAGGATGATATATACCCTGTCGATTGTTGATTTACTTCAAATAAATCTCAATGTAGAGCAAATCTAATTTTACTTTTATAAATGTCATCCTCCAACACAGCCTCTGCGATAAATTGGAATCGACAGTGGTTCTTTCTTTTCTTCTGCCTTTGTGTGTACACCATGCACCATGACTATGACAGGAGGAACAAAGTGCGTGAATGCTGTCAATTAACGTCCCCGTAAAATGTTTATTGTGTTCACTGTCGACAATTTACGGTGGTGATGTCACGACAAACAACAAACAAGATACACGCTTCAAATTACAGTATATCTATACGGACACGGCGAAATTGCCGTTATAGCTGATTACATAATGGTCCAATAAAGGCTACAATAGACACGAAATAAAGATGCACATAGATGATAAGTGAGGAGAACCCTCTGAAAATGAGAAATTAGGTTGGCGAATATGTAATTGCATATGTACTCCGCATATGATGATGCTTTGATGATGATGACGTTATATAAATGGTATTTACAGAAGTAGGAGACGTACTTGAAGACTTCAGGGTCCTTCTTTCAAAGATTGTTTACGAAAGAGAGTTGACAAAAAACTTTCATTTACTTCGTAGTCGTGCGTGTATGTCGTCGAGCTATAATAAGTGTGAGATGAGCGTGGTGTGTGTGTGTGCCAACCATCCACGACTGTGCTGTTGTTGAGCCCGTCTAAAAATCGTTTTAGAGTTGCTGAGCCCGTGATACCGATTGAATTATTGTCAACACTAATTTTGCGAAAAAAGGTTTTCAATTTCCATCTAACAGAACAGAGTACACGGGTTTGTAAAAATAAAAGGGTAAATTATCACTTGGGCGGAAGGTTTATAAGTATTTTGTACATATATTGTGGTTTAGGTACTTATGCTTATATTCATTCCATTCACAATGCATCCAACAAGTCAAATTAAGTTTCAGGGTTTGCAGCAAAGTTGATTACAAAAATTAATTGGATTTATTCACTCTCAGAGTGTAGACAGACCTCCCTCAAAGTTTACTGGTCTTTAATTAGATGCTCATAAGATATACATTCACATTTTATGAACTATCTTTAATTAAAACAGAATTAACAGTACAGTTTCGTTCCGTCATCAACCACAACAGCAGCGGCACAGCGGTAGTAGTAGTAGTGGCAATGGTGTAGTTGTAGTAGTAGTAGCAGTGCATAACTGTTGATTGTTGTCAAAAAAATAAAAAATTTGGATGCGTGCGTATCCTTCATCACGATCTCTATTTTATTTACTCAAGTAATGTGTCTTTGACAGCAAGTTTCTATCGGCCTTTTTTGTACACTTTAAAAGTTTTACCCTTCAGGAAAATTATCTAGGTTTTGCACACTAAAAATGAACTCAATTCCGGAAGCAAAGAACGCAGCAACCATGAAAAAGGGTTATAAATCGAAAACTGACTCAAAGATCATTGGCAGGCAAAAGCAGCGTGTGCTCGTGTAGAAGCGCTTTAGAGCACAACCACGTTCGCCACATCACTACAAAAAACCCCTAAAATATATTTTGTCATTGACTTGTATTCTATAGAGAAGAAAAATTAAAAAATAATGCTATTGGCACTTGGCACACGTCAATGAAACTTATCGCTATGATTAATTTTTATCCTGAGAGTGAGCAATAAAAAAAACTTTTGCTATTTTAATTGCAATATAGGTACGTATTTATTTATAGTACTAATAAAGTTCTTTACCAATTCTAATGCAGTTTTCTTGCGCCTATTTGATAGCACCATTGTCCCTATCTCTCTCTCTCTCTCTCTCTCTGCAAAGATATTTGTTAATGTATGATTATTTCAAAATAAATTAGGTACTTATTAAATATTTTATGTAAGCGTTTCAAGTCCCTGCCTGTTTGTGTATATAGTGCAAGATGGATAATTTAAGATATCTCCCATGCATTAATAAGGCAGCGTCATAAATCTCACTAAAAACGATTACGCTGTTCCTCCACAACTTCTTTACATCATATCATACGCACACACATCAGTGACTTGTTGCACACACACACACACAGACACAATGCAAACTGCAACATGTAATTTTTATTATTTTGTGATGTGAAGTACAAAATACTATACATAAGTCGCTTTAAACGCGTCCATAAATTATGCGCATGGGGATTTAATTGCCTGAGACCACTTTAACGCCAAAAATTACTACCATATTTAGCAACTCGAATATAACATGTACCCTGTACGTTTTTCTGTGTGTGTAGTGTGTACTATGTACCTCTGATAATGCTGTTAGGCTAAATGGTGGCAGTATTTTTAACGACGTGTCTCGCACAGTGCGGTGAGTACCCAAGTCGGTGGAACCTGAATAGAAAGTCTCGTTTAATCGTAATCCTAGCGTGCATTATTGGCACAGTTTACACACGCATAAATGCTTACTTGCATATTTTACGATCTGGCAAAACTTCTATTTTTATCCATAATTTTTTGATGATCAACCCAAACTAAGTACTACTGCTTGATCAGCTTTTCCTCAAACGCCGTTGTGCCACTCGCATAAAGAAAGTCCCTGAAATCCTTTCTAATAAAATCACTTCCGCGTTTGTACGGGAAAAGTACCCCATTTTACACAGGCGGCACACCATGACACCATCGTCATCATCTGCTGCTTGCTATATTTACTCTACACCCTACAGCATCCTAAATCCTAACGTTCCAATAATAAAAATGTAGTTGTAGTAGCGGAAGAGTTCGTGTAATAACATGTAAAATTCGTTTAATTGAATTGCAAACACAGCGTAAAATAGAATGGAGATTATAACAATAAAATCAGCCAAATTTTTCCTCTGAAAAAAAAAATCTCGTAAACAGGAGCACCTCTCTATATATATGACGACGATGGGAGAGCACGACACAGGGAAAAGGAACATCGACCTTCACAGCTTGAAAATTGCATTATACGCCTCATATATATACAAGAGACGGAACCAATGCACTGATATGACAAGATGGCTTATCTGAACAACCTTGAAACTGTACTCCGCTCCACTCCAAACAAGACTGCAAAAAGGAGGAACGCGAATATATTATGAGTGGGCCTTATGCGCAAAGTGTACCATTATTTTTCTTATTTATTATTATTTATACACTCATATTATATAGCGATCGAGTAATCTACTTTATTTTTCCGCACGTACCACTACTACTACTACTACTATACTTACTACTACACTCCAAAAAATGCAGTTATTTCATGTCATCATCAACTTCAAACAAGACAAATGGAACCAGAATAGTAAACTACGCTAGTAATTTGATATCTTGTTCAAAGTTAGATCATATCACATCATGATCACTCGTCTTGAAAAACTGCATTATGGTAAATAGCTGTGGTGAGCGTGTGTATAGTATTATAGCTTTAATCGTGTTGGGAGTTGAGCAGGTAGGTTGTCATTTTTCATCTTTCCTTTCAGCAGAAGACTAATCTAGTGCATCACTGCCGAAATGTAACTCCGTCGTTGAAACAAATTAGGTAGGCACATATTACATAAGCAGGATGAACATATTACAGTACAGTTGTAAGTAAATAATGTATGTAGGTACAAGTCCTGTGTGGTAATTGCCGTATGCAAAAAAAATATTCTCAATCCAGCCCGTTGCCTTCCTTTCTGGTCGACTGCGTAATCTAATCAAAAGTGACAACTACCTATGACGATATTACAGTATTACATCACATTTAAACGGAACGACAACTGTAAGTAGCGTTATTATTAGGTCTCTTGAGAGAAAATTAGCAGTAGTGATGAGATGAGCGCTTGTAGTAGGGAAGGCATTGCATACTTTCGTATTATTCGAATGTCTGCTAAAGTAGTAAAGTCTGACTAAATAATAACGAAAAAAGAAGCCGTCACCGCCATCACCGTGGTTCAGCAGTGTATATGCTGGCTAGTCATTTTTCTTCGCCGAGCTGTGTGTATCATGATAATGATACGGACGGACACAGTTTATTTCCTGATATTATTACCGCTTAAATTACAAGCAAAATTGACGCTACATTACATTTCTTCGTACGAAATAATGCGCGTAGTACTTTCAAACCTCTGCTGGTATTAAAACTACACAGCCATGTCAACTTCATTCTTTCGTTCGTTTGCGTCGTCAGTCAAGTCAAGTCACTGACTAATTAATAAATACAAGTAGCGTGGTGGAGTAGCAACTTCTGAAAAGTGGTAGACAAGAAATAAAATGTCATTCTCCTTTCCGTGAAGCAAATGAGTGTGCATTGTGTCTGAAGACACGAATAGGAATTACGTAGTTGGTTGTATACATGTGTGCATGTACGGAGGAAGTAGGGTATACCGCTGCAAAAAAATATAATATTATGCTCAGCCGCGGCACTGGCATGATGCGTGGGCATCACCAGTGAAAAGATAATTGAAGCTAATTATACTGCTGCAAGAAGCAACGGGATGTGTCGCAACGTAAATAAAATACGGTATATATGAATTGTCGGTACATTTCTTTGTGCGGAATTTAATAATGTAGTGCGAGTGTGATGGAATTTCGTAATATTACCGCTAGCAGATTTTTGTCATTTTCTGCTTGATAATAGGCCAGAAGCAAAAGCAAGAATCTAATTAATTAGAGAGAAAGGGTGAAAGAATCTTTGTAACGTACCTGGAAAATGTTGAGCTTCACTTGAAAGCAGCTGGAGCATCCACAATCTATGGGATTGTCGTGAAAGTACGTGGTAAAGTTGGCAGAACCGTTTGATCCTACGTATCTCCTTTCAAGACCTCCAGCTCCAAATCCATTCGTCATCCTGAGCCCGATCAAATCCGTGGACGACATTGAAGAGAATGGCGAAAATTCGCAAATCGGATTAGGAAAACTTGTTCCACTAACAACGCTGGGAGCGTTAGTAGCACTGGGCAAGTGATGATGATGCCCATTCATTGTGCCAGGGGCAACAGAGCCGTGCTGTGGTGGATGGTAGTGTACAATGCTGGCAGTGCTGGCTCCCAGTCCTCCCACTCCGTGACCATTAATTCCTGCATTGGAAGGAGCAGCCATAAAACCATTAACTGAACTTTGATGATGATGTCCATTAGATAGATGATGGTGATGGTGATTATGATGCAAATTGTTACCGTTGTTAGTGCTGCTCATGTTCATCATGCTACTTCCCAGATATAAATCCTTCTCAACCATTCCAAATCCAGCAGCCTGTTGACTTAGATTATTCTCAAGGGAATCCAATTTGCTGGGGTTTTTTGCATAGCATGAAATTGTGCGACGAACTCGGGTTCCAGTGGCTCTGGAGCCAACCTTGGACGAAGCATTCCCTGACAATCCATTCACTAACGAGTCGTTGTTAGTGCTGGCTGTAGAGTTGATGCTGCTCGCGCCATAAATTGAGGACGCGTTCCCAGCGTTGTTACTAGACCCCACCGTGGTGCCTCCATTATTTGCACAAAGATTTAGTGCTTGGCAGGAGGAATTGAGCTTGGGGTCCCGTTCACGGGTGATACCTGATCCGAAAAAGTTGTTGCGAAGCATTTCATATTTGGTTGTGCTGCTCACAGCGTTCCCACCTCCTGACGATGTCGCCAAAGACGAAGATCCTTGGGTATTTCCTCCTGATGTAGAGGACAGTGTGCTGGAGCCAAATGACTTTAGGATGGAATCTTTCTTCGTCCCATTAAGTAACGAGCCGGTGAAACCATTAATTTTACTGGTAACAGCACCCCCACTACTGCTAGCGCTGCTACTGCTGGCTGTAGTAGAAGCGGAGCCACCACCACTTCCGCCGCTGCTCGTTCCACTACTGTTACTGCCTGTTCGGCTTCCAATCGTGTTCAAGCCATTGTTGGTGCCATTACTGTTTACACCATTTCCTGCTGAATTTCCGACAACTCCATTGTTGTTGGTAGCATTTCCCATGGTCAAATGGCAGTCACATGCGCAAATTGGGGCAACTGACCCATTCTTCAACTTGGACTGTCGACCAGCTCCCATCCCATTGTTATGATGCTGACAATGTGGATGGTGCAATTGTTGTTGCTGTTGCTGCTGACTTTGCTGATGTTTAAGTCTGCCATACGTTGCAGTGGAGTAAAAAGATCCACTGTTAGTGTTACCATTATGATTATTATTGTTATTATTGCTTCCAACACTAAAATTACTGTGCAGGCTGCCAGTGATGCTTTTACTGTTGGCTGCTCCAGAAATCTTGGAGGAGCCCTCACGCTCACCACGTGTTGTATTATACGACAAAAACCCATAATCATCACTCCCGTCCAGCTCACTGTACTCTTTTCCGTTTAGTACCATGGAATTCCCATTCCCATTGCCCGTAGTGCTCCCAAGATGACCATTTGTGAAAGAATTGTGAACATGGTGGCCATTTGTTTGCTGTGCAACACCGCTGCTGCTTGTTCCACCACCACTATTACCAGAAGCTCCGTGGAGGAATCTGGAGGAAAGTGAGGTGAGAGAATACGAGTGTTTCATTTTTGAGTCGGCCATCGTTCTAAAATGCTCCCTTGGAGGTGAGTCATCCACTCCGGCTGCCTTCTTCTTTTGGGTAGTTAGGGACTTGTCCCTACTCTGCAACGTATATGCTCTAGATTCTGGCATCTTTTGCTGACGATCAACTTTGTTTTGTTATATTTACAAGGCTAATTTATCACCTTGTGTTGTCTACAATATCTATAAACGCCTCAAGTGGACCCATATATTTTCACTATCACAAGAAAAACCTGTGGTTCTATATTGTATCTTGTTTGTCGTTACATTAAGTTTATTGAGCTGCTTACTTTTATTATTGCATAAAATATGAAAGGCAGATGATGGCAGTTACGTTATACTTGTCTGGTCTGTTTTTTTCGATTCCTTGAATAGACATTACGACGACTCAAATTCACCGACCATAAGTTACTGACCAAAAGGCAACCAACCATGGTCCATTCTCCTTTTACAAATTTTAATGTATACACTACAGCTGTACATGATGATGATTTCTAAACCGCTGAGCATAATGATTTAGAGGTCGTTGTTCATTTAATTACATGCGAAGTGATTTGGTTCCGTGAATCTGTGTCAAATCCAAATCTTTTGACGTTTTCAGTACAGCCTTCCAAAAAATACAGTACAACAGTTAGTTACAACAGCACATAGAACACCAAATAGTACGACATGAACTACAGATTCAAAAGATGATTTTTTTTGTTTTTAAAAAAATTGCAGAAAAAGACTCAAAAAAGTATGTAATATTTGCTTACACTGTGTACTGTAAACACACACACATACACGGCAATGCCTAAAAAGGACGAGTAAAGTTCCTACTTCTTATCGTCATAAAGGTAAAAAAACTGAGTTTTTTCTCCATCGCCAGCAGTTCTGTTTAAAACACCTGCACGCACATCATCACAAGTACACATGCATGTCAGCAAATAACGCGCAAGAAGAATTAGACGAAAAAACTTGAAAGCAATAAAATGAGAAAAAAAGATCCTCCTGGTTTGGCAATGCGAACAAAAAATGTGTGCATTACAACGAGAAGGATGCAGAGTGCAATGTTAAAAACAACTTTTTATATCTTATAACATATGCTCGTCAGAAAAGACCAACTTCCAAAAATGGGGACTTTCACAATTTACAATGAAACGTTACAAACAACATTCACCTCACCTCCGCCACCACCACCAACTCGGTGAACTCATAAGAGATACCGATGAAGGCAGCAAGAGATAGAGAAAAAAACTAGGTATTATACACCTTTGCGCTTTGATTTGTTGCATCACCTTTTGGTGTCTGTGAATATAAAAATGTTGCCTTGTCTGTTTTTAGATCTTTGTTTCTCTGACTGACTCTCTCTCTCTCTCTCTCTCTGGTCAGTTGGTCGTCCATTCACATTCTCCACTTTAATGTTCAACTACTTAACGTCCTTACTTCTTCGTTCACAGTTTGCACAATTCACATACATGCGATAGAAAACAATGTGGGTTCTAAAATTGTAAAATAAAACTTTTCCTTTGGCTTTGATAGGAGTGAACTGGAGAGGAACGCCATGCCATGTTGCTGCTCGTCTTTCCTTTTTCACAATAATCAGCTTGCACTCAACGGGCTGAAGATCCGGTACAGAGAAGAAGAAAACCCCAACCTGACTGGACTAATCAATTTAATGTACAACCACTTGTCTCACAAATTCCTCGCCTCCTCTCTCTCTGGCTTATCAAAAACAAAATATCCAAAACATTTTCCCATTTATTTTGTTAAAGTTTTCTGGTTCTCGGGAAAAACTCCTCTATATGTTTTACCGTCATAGGTTTTGGGGTTTAATTTGTTGGTAAGAGAATACAACACGAAACATTACATACACTACTCAAAGTTTAACCTTTTTGTCGCTGCTACTTTCACAGTCATAAAATTAATTGCGGAGTCGTACACAAGAAAAGATATAGTCAATACCAGCATGGAACACAATGAGTAATTACGGCATGATACAATAACTTTTAAGTACAATTAATCACAGTGATTGTAAAGTGGAGTCAGATATTGATGGAGGTTAGCCAAAATGAAAGCGAACCCTCCAAAATAACTTGTACTTACTACAAAAACTACAATAATCGTTGCACTATGTTCGTCGGGTTTTGTTTTTCCAGAATGAGCTAAAATCGATCTTGGTCTAACGACGACACGTGTCGTAATTTAAACTCAGATGTGCGTAACCGGAAGTAGATTCAACAATAATTAATCCTTTTGGCGGAGCTATATAGCTATAGACAAACCAGCACATAAACAAAACGCATGTGTGTACGTACTACACGCACATGAAAATGAGACAGTCAGCAGTGCGTGATAGCAATCTGATCAGTCCAGTTTATCATCATCTCGCCTCCTCTTTCTACACGCTGGCGTCAACTGATAACAATTGGTTGTACCTTGAAACGGAAGATAGTAATTACAAAACCAACACACACAACCGAGCTCTCTGTGTTTAAAAACTACGCTTGTTATCGGCCAGTAACACCTGCATCCACGTAAAATTCAAGTCTACTTGCACAGAACTAGCTCTTGCATCACATCCTTTGTTGCTCCATTTTTCCACGCCAAGACACGCCGCATTCCCTGTACTTTCCGGCGTATCCTCTGCTGCTATAATGATTTTCCCAGATCTTCCTTTCTCGACTTGCAGCAAGATCGATAAAGTGGACTTTGCACACAAAATTGACTTATGTGTATATTAAAATTTCATTTTTTCACGAGATGCGATGCATACAAAAAAATTGTAGAGGAACTGGTTATTATTGCAAGGAAAAGAAGAAAAATCCTACAGTAGTATTACTGCTTCCCCACTCTAATCCAGAAGCACTGTGAACTGATGATGACTTTCTGAACTGGTAAATTTATCCAGCGATAAAAGGTGGCCGCCTACTTTATTTTCTGACCTGATGACTAGCAGACTAAAAGGGATTGTTGTTTTCCTTGCTTCTCTCTCTCTTCTCTCTTTTGTGTTTGCTATCCGTGTAGTTATCCTTTTTCTCGTCTGGTTTGCCTGGACAATTTATTTTATATTGTTTTTATTATCATTATCATCATCATGATGACGAGAGGTATTAATACACAGGCAACCTTCTTAGTGAGTTCATTTGCTTCTGTTGCTGCGACAGCTGCTGCTGCTGTTCCATTATTATTACCACCGCCACATTTCCTTCCAGCAACCACTTGTACTTCTGGTTCTTTAATAATCTCGTCCTGTATTCTTCTTCACCACTTGTCAGTCACCAGTAGTTTTTGTAGACTTTGTCTTCACTTCTTGCACCAGTTGTGTACTAACTGCTTCAACTACATTACTACTGCTGCATGACGAACAGCTTGATTCCCCGACCGTCTTGCTTCCCTGACTTCATCCAGACCAATTAAAGGGAGAAATCCAGTTGGGTCTTGAAAACAACACTTTAGTAATATAATTTTTGTTCACGTTTTATCATCTCTTCATATCACATCATCCCTATGAACAATCACTGGACGACTTGTTGTTTCTTCCTCTATCTCCTCCTCTTGTAGATGTACCACGGCTTCTTCTTACTGTTACGTTACTGTTACCAGTTACCAACTACTACTTCTACTACTGTTGCGTGATCGTCTTCTTAAATAATAGCAAAGTTGTTGTTGGGTCGAAGTTTGCTTTTTTGCTGGATTGTTGTAGTGATAATGATAATGATGGTAAAGGTTTTCTTCTTTTAACTTCCACCGACCAAATGATGCGCTCTTGCTTTTTTCTCTCTACCACCGTTTCAACATCATCACAGCATCATGCGTGCGTACGTACTGCATATGCATGTATGTATGTTTGTGTTGTTGTTTGTTGAAGCTGGCAGAGACACAACCGTCATCCTTCTGATCATCCCAGTTGTTGAGAGGGTGAGAGATTTAGATACACAAATCTGTGGATAAATAAAAAATACGGAAGACAAATTTTAAATACGGGATTAAAAGTAGGTCTCCTCGTCGTAACGTAAATAAGAAGAGTGAATTTTCATGTCAGGATATGATTCATGTGACATGCTTGCGCTGTTTTATAAGAGGCCATCATCATGGAATATAAATAACATCATGTAAAATGCGTTGATATACACTTTTAGTCGATACTGTTACGACTCGTTTAAGTTGTTGGCTGTTAAACGGTATATTTTTCTCTGTGTGCTAGATGATTCCTGTATTCATTTTTATCCACATTCTCTCTACTACTCTACGACACACATGCGGAGAGCAGTTGGTGAGGAACAGAGTTTTGTTATTATATGATAATGACGAAGGAAAAGAATTTGTAAATATAAATTGAAATTTGAATATGATTATCTGTGTAAAGTTAAATACGATACCGCTCTACTGATAGAGAGAATAGTAGGGTGTGATTTTTCTGTATGACTTGCAAATACATACGCTACTTGTTATTTTTTCTCCCATTTTTGTGCGACAGGCACATTATTTTGGTAGAGCGAAACCAAAGCTAGCTCGGCTTCCTCCTAAATTATACTATTGACAAGATGGATGACGAGAGAACGATGAAAAAAATACTAAAAGCCGTATTTACCGTGGAATGCAACGCCACCAGTCAAGTAGAAGCAGACAAGGAAAGAGGATGATGCTCCTGTGGTTGCCGATAATATATTCTGCAGCAAAAAGTCAAGTATGCTTTTAAAAAAACTACCTATATATACTAACGGGGAGGATGANTTTTAAAAAAACTACCTATATATACTAACGGGGAGGATGAATATGGAGCTTATTAGAATCAACAAACGAGTATCCAGACTATTTGCAGAGAGTAAAAAAACATCTGTAGAAAGAAGTGTGCGTTTGTTCTCGCTTCTTAAACCCTGTGGTGAAGTTGGGACCGATACCGATGATGATGCCGACGTTTCAGTTAACGATGCTCAACTTCCAGGTTTATGGTGCCAACGACTAGGTATATTATTATGGCTTTTCCCCCGAATGTACAAGTGAGGTAAGTGTAAACGTAAGCAAACACGACAAAAACACACCAGTTATCACATTCAAATATTGTATGTGTGTATGTGTGTATTTGTGTGTCTACTCCAGTTCAATATTTATGGTCTACAAACAACAGGTTTGGTTTTTTTTTGTATATGGGAACCTCTCTCGTCGTACTTGATGATGCAGTTTATAATCCATCTCTCTCCTCTCTCTTCGTTGTCACTTTAGCTATGTATCATTTTCTTTTTATCAGCACATGCTGCTCGAATAATACAACTGTAAATCTTATTTTTTGTACATTATTTGCGCACTAGTGAGACGATTATACAAACCTTTATGAGATATGAAATACACCTAAATGCATGTATAATATGTATAATATAGTCAGAATAAGTCTGGTTTCTTGTCGAACACAGCGTCATCATCACCACCATCATCATCATCCCCGTTGTAGTCAACAGAAGCAGAAAATGTTCGTTAAAAAACCTGATATGCTGATATGACCACTCTCTAAGGTTGTAATGATGATGGATGGATGAGGATATGAGGAAAAGAAATAAATGACGATGATGCTACATATTATCCTAGTAAGCAAGCAAGCAAACACTCTCTTAAAGATCGCTAACAACTTCTTTTTATGATGATAAAAGTGGTAGAAAAAATTTCACTAATCATCGCAAGTTTAACTACTGTTACGTGTACAAATGTAGTCTACTTAACAGCTACCTACCATTCCAAATTAAATTTGAAGATGGTAGTTTTTGTCAAACAAAAAATATGTATTATGTGGCAGTAATGAGAAATGAGCTGATGAAAGAAACAAGCCCATTTGCGCGACTCCATACTGTTCTTTACAAGAGTTATATATGCTCCCTCGTTTCAAACGACATCACTACCAGAGTCAATCCTTTTGATGATGATGACCTGGTATGTTCCTCTCCATTAAAGGGTAATAAATTCTATTTTGTCACTCATATTTTTTTA
This sequence comes from Callyntrura sp. NNG-2020, assembly GCA_027744055.1. Lineage (NCBI taxonomy): Eukaryota > Metazoa > Arthropoda > Collembola > Entomobryomorpha > Paronellidae > Callyntrura > Callyntrura sp. NNG-2020. Next base: position 34,933 of record JAHZNE010005428.1, read on the forward strand.
ATTATTTTTATTTATACGCAAAGTTTAAGTTAAAATGGTTTTGTAAATCACGGCCATGTAAAATAATACAAATGTCTTCTATGATGTGGGATATGACAAAAAGCAGAGCTTATCTTCAACTCTACTACTACACACTACACACCGTCGCAGCGCGTCGTGAGAAACCCAAAAAATAGTACATCTGTCCTTCGTCATTTCTCATTGACTTTTTGCTAGTTTCGTCGACTTTTTTTTAGCATTTTTACTTGTCTTCTCATCTCTCTCTCTCTCTGTTCTATTCTTCGTTTTACAACTGACTGCTCCTAAAACAACAACGAACAGAATGACTTTTTTGTGCTAATGATAAATTAAACTGAAGGAGACTTGTTGGCAGCATCAAAGGAGAGATTCTATCAGTAAAACTAACAGACACAGAGCAGCCAATGTAGCAAAAGTAGAATAAAATCCTGATTGCAACTTTAACAAGAAGGCCAAGACCTAAAACCTGTGTGTGTGCGTAAGAGAGACAGGATTCAGGATTGTTTTGAAAAAGAGGAAAGATTCATTTTCTTCATTAAGACCCAACTATCCCACTCAACGACTTATAGGAGGGTGTATTCCTGCCAGTTTACAAAAAGATGCGATGAAAAGGAACGCAAAATAACAACCCAAATCAAGAAATTAAAAAAACTGGACTCAAAAGCATGATCATTCACTCATAGAGTATCACAACAAGTACATAACTGGGTTTGGCCCAAATGCTTTCGCAATGGCGCGGAAGACACTTTTCTTTGCTGTGTAATATAGTATGCACACCATAACTACTTCTTTTAATTCACTTTTCAATGTCAATCATTCATTTATACTTGCTCGCAGAGAGTGGCTTAGCTCGCGACTGACTGATGATGCTGAAGAACACACAAGACAGGCGAGATGTTATTTGACTACTCTTGTCTATGCTGCTATTTCTGTGTTCCGCCTGCTGACTTAAAAGAAAAGGTTATCAAATCAAATTTTGTGACTCTCTCGAGAAAGAAACTTTATTGGTCGGGTGCCTATGCTGCTGCGGCAGATATACTATCTGCTGTCATGTTTTGATGAATGTTATTTTGATGATTATAATGAAATTTTAATATATTTTTGCTACTTTTTGCCTTGAGGCACACAGACACACAGGCCCAGCCAGAAACTTTTTTTTTAATAACAATACTAATATTCATAATACATTCATGTCTGGTGTAATGTACCTAATTTAGCATCAGCGGCAATAATAATATAATAATAGCAGCAATAGTAAAAAAAAAAGCTGTTGCTGCAGCTTGTACCTTTGGTGCCTACTTTCGTTACGACGGGTTTTACTCGATATTCTACTCCTCAACAATTATTTTATTTTAACTTTCGCGATATCGTGCTGTAGATAATGTAGAGTGAATAAATGTGCATTTCATTGTTGTTATTCGTTTTAATGTAGTATACAGGGAGGGAGTGCATAGCTCAGCAATAAAATGTATGTATGCAAAACATTCTCAGCCAAAAAATTTCTTTTTTTGTGCCTCTAGCTCTGGGAGACAATAAAATGTATTAAAACTTTACAGTTTTACTTATTCCCATCCGCATATTATTCCGCGTGCACTTTTAATAGCCACAGTATACTTGAAGGAAGTCAGGGTTGCCCACTAAAAGCTCGTCAAGTTTTTTTTTATTGTGCGATATGACCGAATGGAAAGTTTAAAAACATTGTTTTATGACATAACGTAAAAACAACAGCAAAACAGCGATGGAGTGCTCTTGGTGCGCCCATTAAAGCTGCATTCTTTGCCAAGTGTTGGCTGCGATCTCGATACCTATTTGAGAATAAAAATTAAATCTTCATATGCCACTGCTATCACAGTCTTCCACTTTTTATATTGACATTTTGCAAATTGCAATTAATGTTGCTGATAATTTAGATTGAGACGGCATGCAGTCACATGTATACGTGATCTCAAGTTGTGTTTAAAAATAAAATGTTTGAAGTTCGAACGGAAGTGCAAAAAAATCAAAGGAACGAAGGCTGAAATTAATTTCATCTTGTAGTAAAGCAGCAGGATTTATATATAGAGAATGGATTGATGGAACATGTCTGTTGTGTACATGTTTTTTTATCGCGCTGTGTCATACGACGTAAAATATAAGTGGTATTGACTCACAGTAAGCTTGTGCATGAGTCAACAACGCGCATGACAGACCTCCGCTGACAACTTGGGGAGAAGCAATGCCAACTCGTAATACAGTTGCGCGCGATGTCACTGAAAATCGCATCATTAAAATCAATTAAATATTATGAATTTAAATGACTGCATGCATCATCATCATTCCATCTCACTTTAACGATGTAATGCGCTTTCTTGCAATAAATGGACATATTAATTTGATTGCGCGCAGCAGGGGCAGACATTTGGGGGTCGTGACGATAGGGAATTTTTTGACACAATCTGTTGAGACAATATGACTACTATAACTAACGATAAACATAGTTATTATAATGATGGAGTTTTGTTGTATTTTCAACAAAATCCCTTAATTTAAATTTTTCATTAGACAAAGACTTTTAAAAAGGGCAAGTTGGCACTCGCGCAGAACACAAAAGAGATTTGTGTGTTTAAATTAACTAGCTACTACCGACCGACCACCATCCACTTCAGATTGCAACCCATGTTCTTCCACCATTTTTAGGGTTCATAACTTGTGTTCCCTACATACTTAGAGAAGCAAAACTTTGCTTGTATCGCGTTGTGTAACAAACAGAAGGGAAAAATGACGCAATAGAGTTCCCAGAATTTAATAATAATAAATTCAGCTTTATCCCTGCTTGTTCGTTTCTTAAAATGGATACGACGACGAGACGCATCAGCAGAACACATGTTGATATTTCTTACAACTTGTGGTTCTTTCAAGTAGCTACTGATAGCAATTCGGTATTTTTATTTTGTACAGGAAGACGGAGCGCAGAAAAAGGGTAAATAGCCCCATCAAATAAAAACGTCGTAAGCATATTGTTGTTGAATGAGAAACGGAAAATATGGGAAAACCAGAAAACTTGAGGAACGAACGGCGAGACGTCCTGCCATCATAATTTAAAGAAAGGTTGGCTTTTTCTTGAGAGTTATTTTTCATGTGTGCATGATGGTTTCGTTTAGTTGATGACGAGGTGAGATGAAGGGAAGTTAAACGAAAAAGAATCTAAACATATATAGATATATAATATAGGTATATATGTTGTATAACATGTAGTGTATAATTTTGAGTTCATATTTTATCATTGCCTCCTCCTCTCTTATTATTACCGTACTCCTCCGCAGTAAAATCCAGTATGTCACATTTCTTTCACGATATAGGATTGTGATAGTGATAGTTACGAAGGGGTCCACTGCGTTTTACTAGAGAATATAAGGTTTCGTCAAGATTCAAGAGATTTCTTCTGAAAAGAAGTGCACGATTTCATTGGGTCATCGCATGTATAAAGTTGCCTGACAAATGACAGGGACATGTCGTTCAATTCCATTATTCTCTCCTGGATGTGAAAAGTAACGATGAAGGACGTACGTGTACGCGTACCGTATTTATTTAGACAGGCAGACAACATTTATTACTGTTGTAACAGCTGCTGTTGATTTCGTTTTCATTATTATCAGTATAGGAGTTCAGAGACAGACACAAAATAAAAGTATGCGCAGAATTGTACATAGGTAATCATACAGTCTTTTAAGGTGTAGTCATTATTTGTGCACGTACCTCCTTTACTGTATAACGCTGTCGGGTTTCTCTACCTGATTACGATGTTACTAGCACAGTTTGGAACAATATCGATCATTACCACAAGCAGACACATAAATGAACGTATTTATTTGCTTTTGACTTCTACAGAGACCAGAAGAGTTGACAACAGTTATTTTTGTGTCGCTCGTCTCGCCTGTTGTCGAAATTGCCATTTCCTTGCTGACGTTCACTCAAGATGATGATGAGAGGTGGATTAACGATCTCATGAAATGCGATGATGATAAACCCGTATTTATATACGTCAAGTAATGATGAGTAGTTCTCGATTCCCGAAGATAAAAAATGCATATATGTAACGTTTCACACAAATGAACATCATTTGACGCTTCTTTTCTGTGTGCCAGATTTTTTCCTCCGTTTTCTCTCTCTCTGGTGCTGCCAGAGAGATGATGAGGAGGTACATAAATGCTGAGAATGCTATCTTGAAAATGGAATACGGGTTCCCTCAAGCAGTCAAGAGTGGGATTAAATGCACCCATTAGCGCAAGTAATTGTTGACCACGTCATGTCTTGCTCTCCTCCTTTTTCGTCTTCACTTCCTTCTTAATTTTCATGACTGTTTGCTTTGTAAGTACACACACGCATACAGTAGTAGTATGGTAACCCTCCAGCTTTCATAAACGACAACAACGTCAATAAACGTGATGTCAAGTTACATTGTGCTCTTCTCTCTGCTGTTCTTTTCTTTAATAAAAGCTAACCGTACTGTCTGCCGAATTGTTGGCAGTTGGAATTCTCGCATACATAAACTACAACTCTGCTGCACAACACGTATAAATAAATTTTCAAGACGCAGATTTCACTTGGCTGGCTTCACTGCTTCTACTGCCACAACTCAAGCAGGACCTTGACATTATGATTTGTACACACACCAACACGCAGACGATTTTGAAACGAAGAAAACTTTGAAAAGTGTAATGACGTTAGCATAATTGAAAAAACGGGAAAAGTATAAGCTTTTGAATGAGGGGATGCATGAATCCTTCTTGCCTGCCTACCAACCACCACCATCATCTTTCAACGTGGCATGATGATGAGGACTTCTGTTACTTTTCTTCTACTGTTTTGTTGATACCGGCCGATATATGAAGAAGGGTGGATGTGTTAACTTAAGAACGAAACGAATACATAATATACAACACACTCACAATAAGCAGAGCCACAGGTTGGTGATGTGATGGTAAACTGCTACTACATATTAACAATGACGACGGCGATAATGATGATGATGATGATGATGATGATGATGACAGTACCTTGCTCTTCGTGAATGAAGTTTTTTTCTAATAATATTATACCAATTTACCTTGGACTTTTGTTATATTTTGACTTTACAACGAAACACTGATACCGGTGATAATGGTAATAATATTATTTTATTATTATTCACACCAGTGATGAATGCATTAGGGATTACGCTAGCTAAGTAATAGGTTAAGGCTAGATATAGTCAAGTTTGCTGTCCACATGCGCTCCTGCATCCTGCATCCATGTGTGTGTGTGTGTGTGTGTGTGAGTAGTGACTTTGTGGATGGTCACAATTTGTGAGGAAGAGGATCCAGCCACATTAACTGACAAGTTGAATACCATACCACCATTGATTACATATGCTAGGAGGGTTACAAACCTCGACGACTTTTTTTCCTCGCCTAAAATGTTGATATTACTGCTGTGATGCATGATGTGATGTTTCATAAACACAGAAGATTCATATGAGCTTCTGTTACTGTTAATGTAACGTAATACTGAAGCCGTGGGGAAGAAGAATAGTCATAGTTGTAGGTTTAAAAATGAAACAAGGCATGTGTGTACTAGAACAGAAATGCACGCACACACAGTGTGTTACAAAGAAATGGTGCAAGATAATACCCCGAACTAAAAAATGATATTGTGGTGATATGATGATAATGACAATGATGATGGTGGAGGTGAAGACGACGACGAAGACGATGAGAATGAAAAAAAGATTCCAACTGTGAGTAAAGACGTTTTATTTTTCCTAACGTTTTATCATTTTACAACAGTCAGACAAAAGAGTCAAGTCAGCAGTGTACAACTGTTATACTGTTAGTCTCGAACCATTTTTTTTCTTTACTTGAGCATTTGAAAATACCACAATGATGATGATGAAGTATCGCGTAATCGCAATACACAGCACACATGAATCGAATCTCGGGGCCACTCTGTGAGTGAGCCTTATCCAATATTTTGTTTGGCTTCGTTTTTAGTGTAGTTTTTTTTCTTTATTGCCTCTTGTCTGATGATGCAATGGTAGCCCCTTTTTAACATCCCTGATCAACAGGAGCAGTGGTACTAGTAGTAGTCGTTGTAGGGCATCATCTTCATCATTGAAGTGTAATAAGTCTTGAGTAATATATTTTATGTATTTAGGTATTTGCTCTACTCTGTTTTCTTGCCTCGAATAATAATAATACGCATAATATAGAGTTTTGTAGCATCCTCATCATCCCTTTCCTTCACTCCACCATTGGGACGGCGAGAATGAAGGCTTAGAGATTGGATGCTGATGATGGGATCGAATTGAAGGATGGATGAAGTCTCTGACAAAACACACGGTAAGCAATGCCAAAGAACGACAATATATTTGTGATATAACATGTAATGAGCTGGTACGAAAAAAAACAAACAACAAAGTTCTCTGTTTACTTGTCACTTGCAAAGGCAACATAATTCTGAATTCAGACAAGTATAATATAGTAATCGGTTCGTCATTGCTGCTGTTGTTATAGTAACAATAATAAAAATATAACGATGATGATGATGATATAGCAGGTGAGCCCTCAAGGTCTGAAAATCCACATCCACAGACAACAATGAAAAACCTGTACATACACTACACTCTACTGTTCCTTAGTTTACACCTTTCTACTACGGCTACGACTACGCGTATGATTTTTTCCCTTCAAAGACACGCTTATTTTTTTGCCTACTATGTAGTATAAATCTTTCCAAAAACGAATACAAGAGCCCTTTCTCTCCCACTCTGTTCCTCCCATTCTACCTTCCTTCTCAAAACAACACAAAATATATATTGCTCTCGTTAAAAAAAACTTTTATTTCTGAACAACACAAATACGATGAAGAAATGAAGAAGTCAACTTGTCGAGTGGCAGACAAGGGATAAGGTAACCTTCTTTAACTCCCTGTCAATTTTTTGTTGTGTTTTTTGCATAAAATCCCAAATCTCATCTCCCCAAAAAAACGTTTTTTACCTGCAAGTAAAATGCAGGTGATCTTTTCTGGACTTCTTACCGTTTTATTTTTTCCAAGAATATATCAAGTAGAAATCTCTTAACGTCTTTGATTTGAACAAGATGCTCCTTTTCACGGTATGACATACACGATGATGGGTGATAGGTAGTAGATGACACTTTTTCCTGGCATACTTTACTCAATATTTTTGTTTAACAAAAAATGGTTTAAGAAATTACACCAACAACGGTCCACACTCTGCACAATACAATGCTCTTTCTCCCTCTCTTGTTCCGCCCTCATTAAGGATAATTTTTCCAACGAAATGAGCCGAAACAACTTCACCTTCGCCACCATCAACAAATAACATAAGCCACGTCGCAGTTGTCCGACGGTAATTGCAATGATTATTGTACAACAACTTCAAGAGAACTGCTGCAGAGAAGCAAAATATTTTTCCGTAATCACGAGATGATTGCTATAGACACAAAGCGAAGGATTTTTTTTCCTGCGAACTTTACAGCTCTCTCACATAATAGCATTATCTGCATATATAAAGATTTTTTGACATATAATCATCGCCACAGCGAGTCCACCACCAACACACTTATTTTGTCGTTGTTTTACTATTTATTTCTCGTTGCCTAGCAAAATCGCTCTCACGCACACACTCAGACACACTCACATAAACAAAAACAAACCGTTTGCAATTTCCGTCGTCTTCTCCATCTGTCAAGTTTAACAATCAAAAACACTGACGCTGTTGGGATGTTTTGGTACTAGGACTACTTCTACTGCGCTGGTCTTTTCTGTCATTGACAGTGCTAACTGCTGCTTCTCCTGCTCCTGAAGCTCGGCTGCATGCAACAAACACCGTCGTCATCATCATCAGCGTATGTGCATCCTGAGCAAAACCTGAATGTAAACTGATGAGAAACAGTTTACTATCATTGTTGAACCAGCAGGAAAATGTATTGGGGGAGTACGCACATACATGCTACGACGACCAACATAGTGATACATACACGAAGAGATATATAGCCACAGCCAGATAATATGTACGTAGGTTTGTAGTAGTTAAAGGGAAATAATAGCATCGCCACAGTATTAGCAGAGCAACTACAGCAGCAAACTATGATGAAGATGATGTACTTACCAACCTGGCCGAAACTGGTTACAATGTGATTATCATTATGGTGTGTGTATAATAGAATAGTTTTAGCCCTACAATGCAGTCGTATACGCATTTAATATATACACACATTTTTACTGGTTATCATTTCATTTCTTACCACTATTTATATAGATATTGCATTTTGTATTGCATTGTCTCGTATTGTGTGTGTGTGAATACGTGTATGCAATGCAGAGACTATGCGAAATGGTCAAAGATGAGTGTTGTCGTGTTGTTATTGTTATAACGCTGGCAGTGTCTTGTGGTCCGCGTGAGCTTCAAACACTGAGTATAATAATAATGCAGCGTTCATGTAAAATGTAGGTATACACAAAGTGCATTTCTGCGTGTGTTTATGTGTACATGTTTGCGTGTGAACGTGTGTGTGTGTGTTTATAAAGTGAACGAACGAACAGGAACGGTGGCGGTGGTGAGGTGATGCTGATGTTGCGATGAAGCTCTGTCTCTGATGAAATTCAGAAAAAAAACAACAAGAGAGTCATAGTCTCTTTACTAATACTAGTGCATATGATGTTCATTTTTTTACTCCTATATGAATGTAGCAAGCTATGTTTAAAGTAGTGGCTCATCCCGTCATTATGATTAGAGAAAAACTATTGGCTTTTTTGGTTTCCTTGGAAGTCTGGAACACTGCCCGAGCAATGGCGTATCTTCTCCTTAAAGAATATATATTTTGAAAGTTGTCCGTAGGAACGCATTTCTGAAGCGACCCTGATGCTATATTTTATTCTAATTAAGCGCAGAGTGCATACGTTTCTGGGGCCTGGAATCCAGGGACAGGTAACACCACGCCCCTATATTAGTGATAAACAAATTAGTAAGGGGACATTAATCTATTTCGTAAGACCTGAGGATCACGGAGTTACTCTGACATTTGAGACGGGGCTTGGCTTTGGTCATCTCACGATACATAGACTACATACGACTATCACAAAAGTTTTAGCAATTAGCAACTCACGTTACCTCAGCGAAGTTCAAAATTTATTTATAGCCCATAGCTATAGCTGCCGAAAGCAAAGTTGTTGCATGGTTTCAATGAAGAAAATATCAGCCCCAATACTGTAGGGGTTGATTTCAAATCGTCCCTTTAGAATTAAAAGCAGAGAAATGAAAACCTAGTGCATCTGGCCAAAAGACAAACAAAATCATGTGCATCTGACCAAAAGACTAATGAAAGCGTAGTGCATCTGACCGTCGGACAAATGAAATTGTAGTGCATCTGGCCATCAACCAAATGCAATAGCTGATGGCCAGATACACTACAATTTCAATATCCCGATAGCCAGATGCACTAGGTTTTCATTTGTCTACGATCTTTCGATTCTACAGGGATGATATGCACATTTAATAGCCGAAGAAGGCTGATTCCAAAAATACCTCATTTGTTCTGGTACGACCTTAGATAAATAAATTAGTTAGTTACTATTAGTTACTCTAAGGGTACGAGAAGTAATTCTCTCAAAGTATTGCACGTAAAATGTAAAGCGCGCTACCCATTTACCTTTATAAAGAACTCCTGCGTTCTGACATAAGCAACGCTAATCCAAATGCGCGTGTAACATTGTATCCTTTTGCAGAAACGCTGCGCTCATTTCTCCTTTTATTATGGAGAACAGAACAAGATGCCTACTCACACGCGCAAATGCATATATGCTTACTTGCCATTATATGCACGACCACGATGAATATAGAATGATGCAGATTTTTGTTGTAGCAGAAAAATCCCTATCTCATATTATAGTTCCATTATCCCCGTATAGAAGTTGGTAAGTATGCAACAGTAATCATATTGGGACTATTGGGAGTGAGTAGCAACAGTTGATATTGTAGAAGCAGTCAAACCCTATCGAAAGCTATTCGTAGCAATTATTGTTATTGCAAGGCAATATTATTATGTGCACGCCTTACAGCTTTTGGTTCGTTGTTTTTGAACGAAAATGCGGCCGTGTTGCACGGTGTACTTGTTTGTGGCAGCAGCAGATGAGAGAAGTGCGTATATAAGATTGCAAACGTTCCACAATTTACAACTTGCACACACACACGACCGTGTGCATTAGCAAACACTTTGTTAACTGGCTGGTGGGGTATTAACAAAGCAGAAAATCCGACTTGTCATGAAACGTGAAAACGACGAGGATAAATACATTATGTAGATAGATGTTTATGTGAGTA
>JAHZNE010005429.1:0-17160 GCA_027744055.1 Callyntrura sp. NNG-2020
ATGAGTGATGCTCTTGTGTCTCACTCTTTTAATAGTTACTAGAGTTACGTAAAAGTGCAAAAATGAAGAGGTTAATTGTATATTATGTTGTGGTGCGTAGGATAATTCTGGAAGCGGATCCAAATGTTGTTTGCCAACGTGTTGCGCTTCGGGCTGATGACATTCCCATTGGAGAGCAGACAGTGGCTCAGGTAAAAAGGGGAGAGCATTAGTACCTTGCCTACTTTTTAATGCAATTGCACCAGTTAAATCATAAATATTGATGTTCACCATTATTATTATGAAATCTTTAGGTGCTCCAGTCAGCCAAGGAACAACTTAAATGGAGTTTATTGAAGTGAAGGTGTAAACTATAGTGAGTACTACTACATTCGGATGTATTTAATTTTTTTCATACACTGCACTGTCGAGTTATTGTAAAAATAAATTTAAAATAAGGAAATACAAGGAATAAAAATCAAATCCAAATACCTACTCGATGGTGGCGCCTTAGTAACTGAATACTCCTTGCTTTCTGTCAATTTGAAGTAATTAGTAATTCCACTCCACGTAGTCAGTCATTAAAGTTTTTGTTTATTGATAAGCACACAACAACCCCGGACTTTAACTTGTAAACATGAACACACTGTGTTGAACAACGGACAACAGCGTGCCACCGCGGCGTTTACTCCACCGACTCCCAAATTGAGGACTGCATTCGTAAATTATACAACCTAAATGATGATCACATGATCAGAAACACATTTAGTAAGGAAGGGATTTCATTGAATTTAAGGAAAGTCAGTGACACCATTGTACTGGAAAAAAATCTGCGGTAGAATGATGGTAGAATCTGAACAGGGTACCATTAAACATTGAAATGTAATTGTTATTTTGTCGGAGAGGTTCCAATTATACGATGTTGATAGAATATGTGAAAATAGCGGGAAAAATTCAATTAGTGAAGGAATTCACAAATTTAACCGTTTTTTGAATTTTGTTCCAAGTCGGGTATCACAAGCCTACAAACTAATCTTTGGGTCTTTTTTATTTGCGAAAAATACAAAATTGTTTAAAGCTCTCTAGTTGATAGTGAAAGCATGAGGATATGACCAAGGGTGTCGGAACAGGGGGGACAAGGGGGGGATTTTGTACCACATAATGCATAGAGGTGCCTCACCCTCTATCCCTCTAATATCAAATGTGCCCCTTATCGTCGCCCCGTCTTCCCGTTCTGACAACCATGAATATAGCCAGGTTTCCTTGGAACATTGCGACATGCCGTAAATTACTTATTTCGTGGGACTTATTAAAGTTGCAGATTCAAAATGGATCTGAGGAGAGCATAATTTGTCTTCTTTTGCCACAAGGACTTGTTAGGTGTTCCAAACCCGTAATTATGCCGCTTAATATTATCCCAGTCCAGCTCCGTCAATCCGGGAAGGTACTGCCGTTATCAAGGCTGTGATCTCGTTTGGAGGAAAATAGCAGCTGTAGTGATCCAAGAACATATTGCAAATCTTCAAGGAAGCTCCCCACTTCCGGCTTACTAAAGCAAAAACTTCCGGAAGGGAGGGGCCGCCCAGGCGCCATTTAATTTCCAGTCTTTTAAACGAACTGCTGAATTCTGCTGCCTCGAGTTTCTGGAAGTTGGACATGGTGTCGCAGGAGAGGACGAGATCCTGCAAGTTTGGAAAGGGCGTGGTGGTCACGTCATAGTGTTGGTTCAGGTGGCTTGCCTGAAGGTGGAGAATGGAGACGTGGTTATAAGACTCGGCCAGGAAGTTGGCCACAAGGGGGGGAAACCCGTAGAGGAGGAGGTATTCCAGCTTTTCCAATTTTGCCAAAGGCTGGAGTTCTCGAACATAAATTGATTGTTCGTCAAGGTCACCACACGAAATACCCAGAAAATGAATGCTGAGGCAAGTGAGGTTGGGCATTAGGCAAATCCACTGTCGTAAGTTGGAAAACGCCTCTGTCGTCGGCCTCTCCAGAAATTGCAATTCCAATGTGCACCATCGAACATGATGCCCGTACGCTCGCAGCAGTTGGAAGATCCCCCGTTCGTAACTCAAAAACTGTTCTGTGTCGCCAGTGGATCGCACGTGAAAATGAACTCGTCTTCTTATCAAGGGACCACATGTTGACGACGACCCCCCTTTTCCATGAGTGTCTTCAAAATGTTCCAAGAAGTAAAAAATGGATGGGGTATTCCAGTGAAATCGCTCTCCCGCCCAACTTGGGTCCTCCCAGTGGCTTCTACCAGGAGGGAACTGACGCTCATCGCTAGCCTCCTCGGTGAAGGCAGAGGGAAGCGCTCGAAACACAGTAAAAGTCATCGAGGACCTTCTTCCACATTGGGTGCACCAGACGCAGGGATAATGCCTCCCTGGTCCAAGGTTTGGGAAGAGTATCATGGAGATTCCGAGTTAGTTTTTCAAAGCCAGCTCCCACAATATCCCAAACTTCACTGAACATGTATTCCACTTTTCTGGGGTGGAGAAGTTTCCTCCAAACGGGGGATGCATTGGTGACCTGGGTCAGATCCTCCGAGTTGGTCACATAGTGTAATATCTGTAGCCAAATCTGGGTACCAAAAATAAATATCGTCATACTTCCCCCAGTTTAAGTTTAAGATAGCTTGTTCATGAACAAATTTGATTTGGATGAGGGGCTGTGTTACCTCCTCAGGGAAGATATTTAGAAGCAGTTGAGAATCCTCCGTATTATCCCTGGAAGTATCAGCCCCTTCAAGGTCAGAGTAGCAAGCTTCTCTGATATTTCCAGCCATTATTTATTCCCCGTTGTTGTCCCAAATTGTTGTGCCGGTTTCAGTTGCAGTCCCTCTTGTCAATAATATAATTCAGCTGAAAGACGAGTGGGTGGTGGTGGTGGACCCAACAAAGAAATTATTTCCCCGTCATCGCGCTTAGAAACTTAAAGATGTCTACACTTTATCATCATCCCCATTATCACTACTACTGCACGTGCCCTGTATGATAATACTAATGGTAAGGAATGGTAAGACTGATAAACAAAACAAAATTTTTCTCCTGCTGCTGTCATTCTGCATCTGAGAGAAGTTGCTATATATCCGCTGTAGGGGGGTCGCCGGAGCAGAACATCAGCGATAGGGAATGAGGAATACTTGTATTTTTGCGTGAGCAAGGGAGCCGGTATCTTACTCTCAGCGCGTCTTACATGAGCAACACCTACACCGTCCGCGTCTTTCTTAAACATTTGGTTATATTTTGTCCGAACGGCCAACCTTACGAATGGTGTTGTTACCTTACGTATTGGCACATGTTCTTCGAAAGTTGTTTATGTGAGTCAATATGATAAATGACGAAAACTCTGCTGCTGTTATTTACCGCGACCGGTTTCGTCGATTATTTTTATTATTCGACATCATCAGGCGGCTAAATTTAAAAGCTGAACAGTTATAAATTGTTCAATGCTTTAACTCACTATAGAATTTCAGTTCAAGTTAGTCTGTAAATTTTTACTTAGGTTGAACCGATTTTATTTAATTTTCTCTTTATAGTGACACTTGCACTATCGTTGTTGTTGCAAGACTATTTTGTGTGGACATTTTACAGAAATCTAAAACAATTACAAGTACTGCAGGTATAAAACGGTAAACTTGATGTGTCAGATCCCCCTGCAACCCCCTGTAAATTGTCACTGGTTTTTATTGGTTTAATTGAAATGTATGGTTAGGCATGGCTATATACAAAGAGCCGTAGGCACCTACTGTATGCTTTTATTACCATGAAGCCCAACTGCATGAGTTGAATGTATTGACCACCAAGGTTGGCCTCTGGTGGTAGGTGCTCCTGGAGATTTTGAATTTTAACTGGCTAATCGAAATGCCTTCACTCAACGCATCCCAACCCTTAAATGTATTATGTTCAGGTGTTACCCGGCTTTGTCGCAGAGATCACGAATTATATTACAGACTGAATTTTGATTCAGCAGTTTTCTAATGCTTTTAAATAGAGTTCCAGTTACCCCAGGGCTAAAATGGGAAAAAAACTGTATGGCACTTCTACGAACGGTTGGTTTTTGAATAATCTATTACTCGTGATTGTACGATCAAAACTGTAGGAGGAGTTCGACGATGAGACGACTTATGTCTAAATCATAAAATGCATTGTAAACAGCGGAGTCTTTATTCTCCCAGTACCCTTTAAAGCAGAACATAATCAATCATATGAACCTTTAGAATAGACCTATCATCCATACCCGCACATTTGTTGTGTAATACTACTATGGGCCTTATGGTATTAAAGCATCTTAATGCTGTTGTCATATTGCAAAATATTATGCATTTTCATGTTTTTCGAAAACACATCCCTTCGGACAATTTTTGCATCGAAAACATGCTCCTTCGAAAAATAAAAAAGGACTTCAAAATAAAAACCTTTGAAGGATACACCTTCTACAAATCCCCTTCGGCTGAAGTCCCTAAACCCTGTAATTTGTTATTATAAATAATTGATGCCAAATTATACAACGATGGAAAATCGGGGGAACGCTACATCCGTTTGAATCTTGTTTTCAGTTGTAGGACCACATTTTGAACTTTGTAATTCCCGATGGAGATGTGCATGGGGTAAGGCAAAGGAGTGAAGCTAACCCTGTTTCAGGGATAGAAGTAGCAACAGTAAAATGTAAACAACTTTCATCGGAGGAACATTAATACAAATGTACGTACGTTCCAAATGCTCTTTTTGGTTCACCTAACTTTACGATGACATGGTGCTCTTGTCCGTTGTTTTGCACAAATTTTGTAACTTAGATAGAAAATGGAAATGTTTTGGTTCAAGTGACAGCGACCTTTCGGTATTGGTTTATTAAAAAATGAAATTCTTTAATCATTTAAATTTAATATTTTAATTAATATAAATATAGAAAATAAATATAAAAAAATTAAATATTTTTTTGTGTTGAGCAAGATCTTATATATTCTTATTTAATCTGTATGAGGATGCATTTCTGCCACAACCTACAACTAGGTTGTGGCAGAAATTGTGGCAGAACCACAATTTAAACCTAGTGTATACGTTTGTAAATTAAACTTAATATCATTAACAGAGCTTGCGTATTCAACATCTTAACCTCTAATTATCCAGGAGAAGCATACCATCTGCAGTCCTTATAAGAATCCAGTAAAACATTGTAATATCCGAACCCCGGTGTAACGTATAAAAGGTGCCACAACTAAGGCTAACCGCCTTAAGCGACTTATACTGTCTTCCAGCAACTCGATCCTGTTTAGATGTCGGAAGATGAAAAGACAAAACAGACTCCATTGCTCTTGCTGTTTTCCGAGCACGGATAACATCTGCACATCTGACATACAGTTCAATGCAAATCGGAAACACGAAAAGAAATATACATATGCAAATAAAGGACGTTGTCGGCGACAACGAATACACTTCGAAGGGCATATACCCGTAAGTTTTAAAAGTGCCAATGTTACAAACTATAAATACCAGGGAGCCATTAAAAATACCAATTACTATCGTGTAATTAATATACCGTCTACCTATCGAATACACAATTTGAAACATTTTGTAATATTTAAAGAAAAACGGATCACCATTTCTACCAAGGGGCACTCTTGATAATTCTCCAATACAACCTGCAGTCAACTCTACGTACATCGGACAAAAGGAGTACACAATAGCAAACCATTGACAGGCGGTAATTACACATACAGCGCTAAAGTATACACGTAGGGTGACAATAACCCAGAACGGATTAATGTCAAGGAGTTGAATTTGGTGCGGGATGAATTTGGGAACTGTGTAAATAAACGGATCCATCTCAGCGTATAGAACCGCCGGGATAAATCCAATTGGGATAAGGAAATGTATGAATACCGTTGCCTTCATAGAATTTTCAAGTGCCATCCAAAATAAGTTTGAGTGTCCATTTTGTTTTGGCCACTGCTCGCAAATACTAGCTGAAAATAAGTATGTTTATAGTTTTTATTTAAAATTTAAATAAATTTATCAAATATGCTGAAGTGGAAGATGGTTTCAAAAGTATTACATACCAAGTTGTTTGCGGAGATCCATCATGCAATTTATTCCCAAGCAAATATCTTCCGCGTCACAAATAAATAATGTCACGCTTTCCCAGACGATAGAGGACATTAATCCAAGTCCGATGGAAAGTACAACAAGAGCATTGTCCACCTCCTTATAGTTCGCAATAACATCAAGACAAGAGCCAAAGCCGACGACACCACAAATGATGAAGACATTAAAATACCACATCCAATATTTAGTGTCAAAGTGATTCCCCGCTGACAATATCTCCTTGGATGAGTTCCACTTCAGCAACACAGGAGGTAGGAATGAAAACAATTTATTATATAGATTAAGAGCTGGCACGCTTCGAACCAGAGTGTTTGAGTTAGGGCGGATCGTACTGGACACTAAGTGCACGATATGCGCGTACATTTTGCGAAAAGTCGTCATCTTCAAGTTGTTGCTTTTATAGGCCCTGTTGCTAAAGTTTGCTGCTACTTTGCAATAGTGTTATACAAAATTTAATCTTTCTCTTTTAAAGAATGAAATAAGCTATGAGAAAAATGTGATAGCAATGTTGCAGTATATACTATACATTGCTTAGAGCATATACGTAGATGTTAAACGCCGTGTGTTACAACCTAACAATGGGGTACGTATAGAAAACGAAGTTAAAATTTCCTGAATTGATTAATATTAATAGGGATCTTACATAGATGATACAGACCGTTTCGATTGGTATAACATCCACTTACACAATGCACATTTCTCCAGACTCTGATAGTAATGAAATATTAACATGAATAAAAAATAATCTTTAAAAACCTGACTTAGCCTTGTCTGATCTAGTGCTCATATAAAGTGCTTTTATATTTCCTTAATTATTCTAAAATGTATTAATAAAACTTCCTAGTTTCAAAAGCACAGGAAATAATAGTATAATTAAGCCAAACGTTTGAAATTGTGTTGGTCACATTTGTTCTTGACTTTTACGAAATTAACAATGAATATAAAATTACTTCCTACGAACGCTTACTGCCCAATGGTATATTAATTTAATAGAAATGAACCCATTACGTTTGTTATTTCTCTTCCGGAAGGTCAACACAAAATTAATTACATTCTCAGGGACATTAAAAACGTTTCTATGTAGCGGTATGTTTATACTATCAAAAATGTAACGAATATACTCAGCTGGAATGTTGTAGACAGGTAAAACCTTGCCGGAAATGAAGTAAAGTTGTCATCATTATAATTTCTAAATGGATTATGAATTTATCAATGTAATGCGGATTTCTGCTATGTTCTATAATAAACGGTATTGTCTAGTTAAGCTGAGTTGACTTCTAGATGTAGGTTTACCACAGAAACACAGAAAAATATGTTAACTGTTCCTGTTGTTATCTAAATCACAAGAAAATTATATGAATGAAATCGGTCGAAAATAGTTATGCGTTTCGACTTATTTTTCAAATTTAATTCTTGTAATAAGCTTACACAACAATTGGAACAAAAATGGTTATGGATATATTTAGTACCTGGTGTTTGCGAGGACAATGTATTCAGAGGGTTGAACATAAGGATATCGCAATGAATGTTATTCTGTATGGTAGCCCATAGTAACGCAGTGAATAATTTGGCCTCGGAAATTATCTAAAATTCTTCTAAATGCAAGTATCCAAAGAAAGACATTGGAATTATGCGGATTTATAAAGGAACTATCATGTTATACTGCAGCATTTAGCTGTTTAGTGCAAATATAATTAACATTCGAAGGCACCACTTGTACACTTACATATAATAATGCATTTATTTCACAAAAAGTTAGAAACATGTATAAAGTATTAAGATAAAGTAAAGAACATGAAAATTTGGTAGTAAGTAAAGGTAGTACCGTATTACTGAAACAATTATTATGTAATAAGCACTACGAACGATCTTAAAATATACGATCTAAGGTATCATCTACTATTCTTACAAAATCAGTCATGGAATCATGAGCAATGTATCGTTTGTCGTATGAAACGAGAAAAGTACGGCAGGGATGTAGGGAGACAAAGACTTTTCATAATAAAATCGATTGCTTTGAACATTATTCGTATTTATTACAAATGAGTATTTAATGCATTATGATAATGATGACTGGTCTAACTAGGGAGATGGTTTTGGGAGCAGGCGCTACCTCACATAGATAACCCAATACGCAGTGGGTGTCACCCACTGACGTGCTTACGTGTAACATTTTGTGGTAAATTAATAATTTTAATATGTTCCGGTTTTGCTTTGCTTTGAAGTATATCTTGGACAGTTGACTATTGTTTCTAATCAGTTAACCATTCTGCCACAATTAAACGACGGCAAAAGGTTTAATAGGGTAATAAATAAACCCTTAAAACACGTACTTAAAAATAAAACAAACTAACGCAGAATTAACAAAATGGATCCAAAAGTATCTGATTAATTACAAAACTAGGATAGGTTGAGTGACGGATGAGTGTAAAGGTCTAACAATCTATGATAACTTTTGATCTCCTCTAGCACCGAAACCTTTAAACCGATATAAACTAAACTGTGAATTCTCGATAAGCATGATCTAATGAATCATTCCACCAAACTTGAGCACCGAGTTTCATTTGAAAAAAATGACCTTTGACCTTTTTACCCACTTCTGGTTTGAACTGAGACTCCAAAGTCTGTTTACAGCAAAAGTATTTGATCCACTATAGATTCCAGACAGCAGAATGTTAAAATTCTTGTTAGTTCCTGAGAAATCGCCACATGTCCAATGTGACTTTTGGCCTCTTCTGGTGCCTTAGCCCTTTGATCGATAAGCACCAAACTCGGTATTTATGATAAGAATGATTCAATGTATCATTTCACAAATTTTGAGCCTTGGGCCTCAATTAAAAATTGGCAACCTTTTAATTTTCACCACTCTCGTTACCCCCCTCCTCCCCATGGGCTGACCTCCAAAACCCATCCACGAATTCCGCCGAGATATTGACCTAGGCTAGGTCTACCTGCAAAAAAGAATTTTGAAATTCAATGTCGTTCAGAAGATAGAACGTTTACGGCCTGGCGGCCGGACAGCCGGACGGCCGGAATGCGCAAAGGAATCCTAGAAACTCCCACCGGCTGGTTGTAAATGATGGTTTGAATAGGATGTTTTCATTCAATTTGTGAAATAATGTGAAATTTTGTGCTGAAGAGTTTCTAAAAAGGGCAGTATGCAGCTTGGCTCACAGTGACTGCTGGCTTAAAAATTATTTACGACTGACAATACTTAGAAAATATTCTTATTAACAAAGAATAAAACTTTGCATTTAATGCTTTCGTACTTTTGCTGAGTCTTTGACCAGATATTCTTAAAGGTTGGGAAATAATCTATATATTGTATTGAGTTGATAAACAATAGTTGTAATTTGCTAACTTTTTCAACGGTTTATGACTGTTTTCCATAAACTGTAATGCGTTAAGGGTAGGCAGGCTACAACCTTTGCACTTGCATGCCGCAAAACTGTAAAATTCGAACTTTCGGAATTCTTGAATAACTTGAAGTAAAAGCGTAGAACTCATTGCCACTGGTATTAATCAGGTACTTAAACTTTTAAATAACAATCAAATATAATGCACGCGGTGAAGCAGATGAGCAACCACTTCTGATCAACGTCTTGTAAGAAAACACCACGGGTTAATTGGTTTTTGCTTGTATATTAATATAATTACAATGAAAACTCGGAATAATTTTAAAGATTCCGTTGAAGTCCCATTGTTTCAATGGTGGGGACAATTCACTGATTTATTAACGTGCTAGTTTACAAAAGTCAGCATGTAGCTTTTTACCAAATTTTATTTTAAAGCGAGGATAAGCGGTTGTGTATCGGTTGTTCAAGTTGTATTTTTAGTATTCATGTTATAAAACAACACAACTGAAATAAAATATGCACATGAGAGTTTTTTCTGGTTTTACATTAAAAATAATGTAAAAAAGTGCAAGCTATATGTACGGACATGGGTTTTATAATAGTAAAATTAAAGCATATTTTTTAAATTTTTGGTTCAGGCCTATCTATGACAAAGACAGTTTTGAAACAAAAATATATAAGCTCATGCTCTGAAGTAAAATTCATTTAAATTAAAATAAATAGAAAATGAAGTCAGAAAACATGTTATTTTTGAAGCACCACTGCTTATTATATGTTATTTCTAAAAATTAACCTATAAAATAGCTACAAAGGCGACCGATTGGGATAGAACAATCTATTTCAATTTATTTTTAAATTTTACGACTTACACTCAGAGATAAATCTACTTTTATGGTGAACTGAGACACGAATAAAAATGGTGGACTTGAAGTGAAGTTGAGATTGAGTATTGAACACTGATGCTACAAAAGAGCGTAACTCTCAATTGTATATTATTACATTCATTTCTGAAAGCACTTGCTTTACGATGCTGCATCTACATCTGACATTGATTGCATAGTTTGGTAAACATGTTATTACGAATTAATAAAAACATTAGAAGTTAAAAGCCGTGGAATTGTTTAACAATTATCAAGGACAATGAGTCTTAAGAACTGCTATAAATTACTAACTATTAAATGCACGTATATATGATATACGTTTTTGTTAGAACAAAAACTGTAAAAAAACGTTTTAAGTTGTTTTAGATCTGGTATTATTGTATTTTTTATGTGTCAAACAGATACATTTATTAACATTTAACGTTTTATACTTAAAATTATTTGCGGCATTTAGTAGAGTACTCCACTACTGAAATATCAAGTTTGTGGAGAGTTGTTGACTATGTTCATGATTATGCAATCTTGATCCATCATGTACTTTAAGATCAAAGAAGCAGTTGATTGTAGAATTAGAATCACTTTATATCGCAACAATTTAAAGTAATGCTATTATGGAAAACCTCAATTATACATACAGGTTCCGTGCGCATATTCTCCCAACCATGCTAACAAAATAATCACTAGTTTCTTATGTGACCTCAGATATTAAAGACTGTGATGTTTAATTATGTGAATGCTACCCTGCCACCATGGACATTAAAAATCGATACACAATAGTTTTCTATGCGCAGCACTTCAACACAGCTCAATGACAAAATGCAGTGTGTATGGGCGAAATGTAAGAACAAATTTATTTTACACGCAACTAACATAGTAATCAACACAGTAAACAGTATTCATTCATGATCTTCACAAAGTCCTTGTGTTAGAATGATAAACTGCTCTAAAATTATTGACCTAATAGAAATGATTTTTAGCACTACTGCAGACTACTTATAATACAATACTATAATTTGTTTAGACCTTAACAAAGGATTAAGCATTATATATGTTTAACTCTATGCTAAAGTTTGTTACAAAGGGATTAAACATTACCTCTCATGTTTAATCCCACGTAACAAGTTGCCTACCAGGGATTAAACATTACCTTCCATGTTTAATCCCATGTTAAAAGTTGCCTACCATGTTTAATCCAATGGTAATGTTGCCTACCAAGGGATTAAACATTATCTCACAGTCCCATGTTTAATCCCATGTTGAAGTTTTCTACCATGACAAAGTGTATTTAGATTGCCTAAATGCACACTGCATTTAGAGTGCTTAAGTACACACTACGATTAGAGTACCATATCGCCCATTGCAGTTGGAGTGCACGACTGCACACTACATTTAGAGTGCCTACATACAAACTGCATTTAGAGTGCCTAAATGTACACTGTATTTAAGTTGCCACACTGCAATGGACGCTAGTCCAGCACACTGCAGAGTGTTGTACTGAACTCTCCATTTGATATGCTTATACATACGCTGCACTTATTACATGAGGTTTAATGGTACTCGGTGTCTGACGATCTTAATCTCAAATAACCTTTTGATGGAGTTCCAATTTTCGAAACTAGAGACGATTTATTGTTATCAGCTTTTTTACTACCCCACCGCGGCTCTAGTTATCCTCAAAGTATGAGTTGAAATTTGTATTGGCAGTGTGTACACGTACACGACTGTAAACAGTGTACACGCGTATAATTTACATCGATTCAAATGTTCGTACTTTATATTTATTTTAAAGTCTAAACCATTTTTAAAACTACGTGCAACTTATGCCAACGGGAAAGTAAGTAGTAATCTATAATTACTACATGAATTTTGCCTGTATCTGTAGTATTTTTGTACACGCTTGTACACGAATACAATGTGTGTTTTAGTACAACACGAAACGAACACGCTCCAACCATCTTGTACACGAAACGGAATTCGAAAAAACGCAAGGTTGTATCGTCACCGGTACACGAAAACGTTTTCGAGCTAATCGTGTACACACTGCCAATAGTAGTTGAAATACTTAAAGGCAGCAGAAAATCTACATACAAGAGGTAATAAAGGCTTTTGCGGGCAAACGTTATCGCAACAGAGTTAATACATTGGAATGAACAAATTCCTTTGACTTTCAGTGAAACCTTTAACAACTGTATATAAAAATTATTTTTTTAAATATAAGTACTATCCTGTTGTAGCTTTTCTTATCACAAAGATGGAAACTTATGTTCATCATAAAAATGCCACCTTTAAACTAAATAAATATTAATACAGTATGTCATCTTAACCTACACTTTTCAATAAACTTTAGTAACGTCAAAGAACTCTAAAGTAAACACTTTCCCGGTATGTTTTTGACAACAGGTGCTAAAGTGAGAATGCAGAAAACAATAAAATATAGCGATTGCTACTTGAGCAACACTATTTTTGAGTGGGTCTCAAAAATACATTATGACGTTGAAGCGTTTGCGCAAAAAACATTAAACCTAAATGCATTATTATTAAATATCTAAACACTTAGAAGCATTAGTATTTGAGGGGCTATACTGCCTACTTCAATAGTTCTTCTTTGTAAAACCAAACATTGTTAAGAATAGAATAAGACGTACAATATTAACATGGTATTTATAATAACGAGTATGATAAATACATGTAGCCAAAATTATCTATTTGAACTGCAGGTTGGCCTCGGCTAGCATATTACATTTTGAGAAACGTTTTCATTTACATTCAATCAACTGACTGTTTAGATTAAAACCGCAAAACAAAATATTTTTCAATATGTTGAAGCAATTTGCGTTATTTCTACTTCTCCTGAATGTCAAAATTACCGCCGCGCTATTGCAAACTCATTTCCACGAACAAAATATTTTTGAATATTTCAAAGCTTGCACCTTTCATTTTTCTCATTCCTTTTATTCCTCGGATTCACAAAGAACAAAACTGTACTACTCTCTGCAGGACATATTTTATCGGCACTGCGCTGCTCACGAAAATTGCGTCAGCATTCAAACAAAGATGCAGGTAATGAAAGCAAATGCACATGCTGCTCATGATAACTTTACGGCGGACGATCAATTGTTCAATCCAGTCGCCAGTTACACTGATAGAATAATTGAAAGGGAGTTCAAGAAGTTCGCTGCATTTCTTCCAAAAGCATTGCTGTCCAGTAGGATGCAGCACATTTGCATCGTACAATTCCCATTTGTGACGTTGGACGATGCGGACTTGAAATTTTCTTTCCCGGATAACCACTGGTGGCTTTGTATCAACGATAGAATGAAAACAGTGAAACAACAATTTTACCACAGCAGCAGATTTGCTTTGATTCCTTGGAATAAGCAAGTACGCAGTTCCGGTAGTATTGCAAGCGTAAGCCCTTACATTGGAGTAAAGTTATTGTTCGTCAAGATGTGCTTGGATAATTCTACCAACCTCTACATGGGAATTTTGAGTACGGACAAACTTAAAGGGTATTTGGGTTCCTCAGGAACCGACATGCAACTTTCAGAAGTGCGACCCTACATGCTGGTGGTTCCATGGCCAACATTGCCAGAATTGGCGGTCAGGTTTGGAATTTTATACCGAAGCAGCTACCAGTCCTTCAAAACGGAATCCAGAGAGAGCGCTGCGGAATTTCATCGACTGGAACAAAATATTCAGGTCCCAGCGATTATTATAATGACCTCGCGACATTACAATTGTAATGTGGAGCCAAATATTTGCAGTACATGGCTAGACAAAATCGATTTACAGGCCAGAGCAAAAGTATTTAGACCGTATCAGTTCCACTATTTGCCTTGGGGTCAATCCGTAGAAAAATACGGTTACAACTACCTGGTCTTATTGGGACACGGTTATAAATACCAATCCGCTAGCAACTTTAAAACCCTCACTGAGCCCCTGTCAGCAGAAATATGGTTAGCTTTGGGGCTCATCTCTATTTTGCTAATTGTTTTCGTGAAATCTGCTACTAAAATTTCAATATGCAGAACCGTATATTGGATGATAACCACCTTGTTGGAACAAGATCATGATGGGAATCTAATGAGAAATGAAAATCTAGCTCCTCCGGTACTTTTGTGGATTATAAGCGCAGTTTTCATGAGAATGTTCTATACGTCAGATATGTTCTCGATGATGACAGTAAAGCCAGACCCAACATGGTTACCAGCTTCTTTTTCGGATATTTGTACGAACGCTTCCGCAGAACATTTCAAGGTGATGGCGCACAAACGGACTATTTTTGAATTGATGTGGGAGAATAAAGAAATTGCAACAAAAACAGATAATGAAACACTGGCAACGTTGCACAATTGCATTTATCATCTTGGTAGAAATGAAATAGCGTTTACAAGGATAGAGAGATTGGACTTCAGTATATATGATTTATTAGTAAAGGGTTCATCTTATGTCGACTGTAATCATGAAACTATTATACATGGAGACGCATGCAGTCATGCTGCAGTTCTACCTATTCCTGAAGAGGCGAACGTTGTTGTTATAACTTCAAACAAAAAATCCTTAGAGCAACAGTTGGTAACTGCCACTGCTAAGCTTTATAGTAGGAGGGTGTACTATGAGTTTTACGAGGATTCACTTTTTCAAAGGAAAACGTTGTATATAATTAGATGTACAACATGGTACATCGAAATGGCCATGAAAACTGTAGGTTACTTGTACGGCAGTGGGATTGCTCGCTACTTGGAAAATATCGTAGATAAAACGGAATATTTGACAAAACGACTGAAACTGATAAGGCAGTATTTAAATGTTTCAGCGGGTCTCAATCTAAACTTGAAGTCCTACGTACAAACCGTGGTTGAACGTGAATTCTATCGCGCTACAGTTAATAGGAACTTACAAGATGTACCCTACAAAAAGATTTTCTCGGAGGCGGCTGCCAGTTCACAGTTAGAGCAGTCTGGGGTAACCATGTTGGATATACGCGTGTGTTGGCAATTATACGGATTCGGTCTATGCCTGGCCTTATGTGTATGGGTCAAAGAAGTATTAAAATTGGAAACCAGTTTGTCGATTGGTGGGCTATTCTTTCGGAGTGCTGTTATTGTTAAGAGGATCAAAATAAAGAAGCGTCGAAGGAAAGCCACTCGTAAAATTTAGCTGCAAATTCGTGATCACAGTTGTTAAAGTTAGTCTAGTGGCACTTATTATTGGGCTATTTACTAATTATTACTGAATGATATATAAATTTTTCATGCTTTATGATACATTGTGCTTGGATACTTTGTTCACCAACTACACGAAATATTTGTAAATCAAAAAATAAACTTCCCTTCCCACTGCATCAGTAAATAAAAGTTAAAAATATAAATGTGGTTTGGACCAATATTCGGAACGACCTGTTAAATGATATACACATCACTGTTGCACTTCGGGTGTAATTGTAATACTACTCTTGGTTTTGTGGTATTAACTTATAGTCACACGGTTATGTCATTAAATGTCAGTACAGTATATAAACAACGTTCTACTTATCTAATTTAGATATTCATAAATTTTACAAAAATCAATTAGGATTTTTAGATTATTCGTATCAACATTTTGGTTCTGACTATAGATATCATAAATCATTTATTATGTCCAACCGTAACAAATTCGATGTTAATTGTGTCTTCATGCTTCATTTTTTGTTGAACTGTCAAGTCCTGGGTAATCCCAACACTGTATTTCTTAGTTTATAATTTTACTTCGTACTTTCAGCACATAATAAATTGCTACGTAAAATTTGTATGCCAGTGCATTAATTTAACTCTAGATTACATTCCTTAAAGACATAAATGATCTGAAAGCAGCATACGTTTGCTCTGTGTAGTGTAATCCAGGACGCATGTTAATGAAACTTTCCCAACACGGTGGATTATTTTCACATAAGCATAGTTTCACTATTTTTTGTTAATAACTACAATCCATTTATATTGATGCTCCAGTTCTCCACTTTTTAAATTTTCGAAATCTAGAAATACGTTGGTAAATATCAATTTTTCACATTTTGTCAACAGTGCTGTTCATAGGAGCTTATATGACTAAGTGTAAGAAGTATATAAATATCATAGATTAAGGCCACTCGCGACCATAAATAAGGAAAGGAGTCGCGAGTATGTGTGAAATTCCTCACACGTACCGTACCTATTACGGTACAGATCCGTTATTGCTTTGTCGGCAGATTCCATCAGAATCTGCCCTTCACTTTCTCAATTTAGAACCTTTACCGTTATTAAATGTTTTGACTGATTTGTTATCTGAAATAAACTAGAGACTTTACTTCTCTCCTGTCTTTTAAGCAAGCAACAAGTTACTTGTACCAGCTTCGTTTATTTAACACGCTTCCACAAAATACCCAAGTAGATGGGTACTCTGCAGTACGTGCATTAGGCGCATAATAGTTTTCTACACTAAGTATTTGCCTTTTTTACTTCAATGTATTTTTAAATTTGGGTTCTGTTATTTCTTTCATTTGTTGTTTAAGTGTAAGTAAAGGACAAAGTGGAGTGTTTATCCGACTCTCGTATTTGCAGTTGTTGTTCAGAAAATCATTTTTGTTCAAGTTGCAGTAGATCATTAAAATATTGACTAATTACCTCATCGTTCTGTAATTTATAAATAATAACAATACTAAAAATGCCAGAATACTTGTTGCCAATACAACGTTCATTGATACGACATGGAATAACACCGGGGTTTGCGACGAAGCTACACATGATACTGCAACACATGAAAGAACCCAATGTGTGTATGGTACCAGGTTCGTTTTGTTTAATTATGTTCTATTCTGCA